>BHFT01033471.1:0-12883 GCA_004320025.1 Laticauda laticaudata
TAACCAACGGATTGCAAGTGTTTTTCTCCATTTTACATCCTCTTTCCATCCGTTGGTGCAGTGTGACATGGGCTTTATGGTATGTTTGTTTTTACTTTACAACATTTTATGTATGTCTGTTTGAAGATGGAACAATAAAAATATTTGGTTTAATTTCTTTTTATAAAATTGATTAAATTGACTTAAAATTGACTAAATTTTGATCAATTCTAGAGGAGGAGGAGATGAAAAGGACATAATATGTCCAGGATGTGAGGGGTCTGTAAATATTTTCATAGCCCTCTTTTTGACTCATGCAGTATACAGGTCCTCGATGGAAGGCAGGTTGGTAGTAATTATTTTTACATCCAGCAACCAATCATAACATAGATTGCCTCATGCAGGAGCCTGCACTGTCCAACCAATCAACTACAACTGTGTGTTCTGGTCCAATGTACAGTCTACTCTTCCAGCTAGTAAATGAAATATCTTCGCAAAAAGGGTAAATCGTAGTGGTTGGGATGGAGAGAAGGATTATGTGGTAACACTTCCTCAGTTGGTTCGAACGTCCTGCTGGAATTGTACTATTTGTCTTCCTATTAACATTGACATGCTTCCCCACATCACTAGAGACTATTAAACAGTATGCAAAGAATACTCACATGATGCATACTAAGTAACTGTATAGCTAAGCAAAACGTCCATGTTGACAAAAGGGGAATTATTTTAAATATAAGTATACAGATTTTAGGATTGGGAGCACAGCATCCATTACATCTAATCCTCGACTTATATCCACAACCGAGCCCAAAATTTCTGTTGCTAAATAAGATTTTTGTGAAGTGAGTTTTGCCTCATTTTATGACCTTTCTTGCAACAATTGTTAAGTCAATCACCACAGTTGTTAAGTTAGCAACGCAGCTATCAAGCGAATTTGGCTTTACTGAATCTGGCTCCCCTATTGATTTTGTTTGTTGGCAGGTTACAAAAGGTGATCACATGACCCTGGGACACTGCAACTGTCATGAATATGAGACTGTGCTGCACTGGTCATAAGTATGAAAAATGGTCATGAGTCTTCATGAGTCTTCACTTTCTTCACTGCCATTGTAACTTCGAATGGTCACGAAATAAACTGTTTTAAGTTGAGGACTACCTGTAGTTATTCAATAGAGAGAAGAGCGAAAGGCATAATTTGTCATCTTATTCTTTTCCTCATCCTCTTCGACTCCTTTTCCTCCCCAAATCCAGAAATCACCAATCCAGTCTTTTCTTCTTTCATCAAAAAGTCCATTTAAGGTTTCCAGCCTGTGATGATCCAGAACAAGGCACGAAGATCACACAGCCGGCTGAGAGATCAAACTCCCCTTTAATGCTTCAAATTTCCCCGCAAACGTTTCCACATTCTTGGCAAGTCCCAGAGCAAAGAATATGCACAGATGGCAGCCTCTGGCTGTGCCCAGTCCAGCAAAGCAAAGAAACAGGGAAAGGAATCCACAAACCAAGGAACAAACAATGAGTCCACAAAGCCAGGAAGAAGGAAGCAGTCCTACCAACTCCAAATGTCTGCTCTAGAACCCCAAACTCTACCAATTCAGTATTTGTTCCCGACAAATGTCCCTCTCCACAGAATCTCCTTAAATCTCAGTCCCCAGGTATGCCTTGTGAAGAGCGGTGGGGCGCTCTCCTCCTGAGTTGTCGGCTTGGCCTGTGCTGTTCCTGCCTTCTCTCCACTCACCGTGCTCAGGGATCAGGAGGGGTGGTCGTTGCTCATTGCCTGAGCTCTGTCGCTTCTCATGTCCACCGCTTGCCCTCTCTTGGTCATCCTGCCCCCCTCCTGTTCCTCCCTGCTAACAAACTGTCCCAATCCTGAGGGGCCCTAGGTTGCCTCAGGCTGCTTCTCCCCACATTTGTCTGAACTCAATGGAGCTGCCCCCTTGATCGCTTTGGACTCTCCAGCTTCGGGTCTTTCTTCTCTGCAGATTCAGGCTTGACACAGCCTTTCTAAAGAAGCACTTGTCCTTTTTTTTATCCCTGACCCAGCTGATCACCTTCACCATTTCCATAAATTCAGTTATAATCTATTCTTCCACTGTAGTAATAAGCACAACAACATGCTTCTTATATGTTGTATACAATAACATACAGACATAATTCCTTTCTTTTCCAAACTTCTCCCTAGGTAAAGTTTAAAAGGTTGCCCTTTCTTTGGGCTAAACAAGATAAGTAGAACTTGAAAATCATGCTCCCTGACATCCCTCAGTCAAAAGACATTTATTTTAATCACTTTTATGCTAGAGGCTGAACAATTCTTAGGTGGATTCATGTAGTTAACAGGGTGGGTTCTTGTCAATTTGTTCATTTCCACCCTATAGTTAAAAAGAAAAGCAAGCAATTGCCTAGATCCCATGGATATAATGAAAGAGCAATCTCAGTGCCTCTGTCTGCCTTATTTGGACAAGTCTTCTGATCATTTCCACTGAAAAAGTCAGCTTTGTGGTCTCTTCTTTGTCTTCCATTCCCAGAGTCAAGTATCTTCAAAAGGCATGAGACATATCAAAGAGAAGAGGAGCATATTAACTCCAGGATGAAAGTAAGGATTTGGGTCATTGTATTCTATAAATATTCCAACAATCAATTTCATAACTCCTGAATTAACATGAAGAGGAATATCTATATCTTCTGAACATAATTCTTATTATTATAAATATTGTTGACTTCATATCATTCAGATGGCCACCAAGAGGATAATGGCATCAAAACCAATGACATCTAATATAGGTAGTCCTCAACTTACAACAGTTCACTTAGTGACCATTCAAAGTTACAATGGCACTGAAAAAAGTGGCTTATGACCATTTTTCACAATTACGACCTTGCAGCATCCCCATGGTCACATGATCAAAATTCAGATGCTTGGCAACAGATTCATACTTATGATGGTTGCATAAATATGGAGTCATTTTGTGACCTTCTGACAAGCAAACTCAATGGAGAAGCCAGATTCACTGTAACTAACTTAACAACTGCAGTTATCTATTTAACAACTGTGGAAAGGAAGGTTGTAACATGGGGTGAAGCTCACTTAACAAATGTCTCAGACAGCAACAGAAATTTTGGGCTCAATTGTGGTCCTAAGTCAAGGACTACCTATATGAACATGATAAGAGAATAGGCTTATGAATGAACATATGTGAAACTAATATAGACTTGAAATGTTTTAATCTACCTATTTCTAGATGTGGTAATCCTACAAAATCAAATGAATGGATGAGAATTTGAAATTGTTCTCATATTTCTTATTACATATTCCATTTTGGTAATTGTGGTATTGTTGACAGAGTCTTTTAGGTGAATCAAATTATATGCAACGCCTGGGTGTAGCATTGTAAAAGGACTGAAAGGCAAGAACAAATTCTGGGTATAAATTATGTAACATCTAATAAATGTTATATTTATTAGGTTGACTCAAGGTTGACTCAGCCTTCCATCCTTCAGAGGTGGGTAAAATGAGGACCCAAATTGTTGGGGACAATATGCTGACTCTATAAACTGCTTAGAAAGGGCTATAAAGCACTATATAAGTCTAAATGCTGTTGCTAAATAAGAATATTTGTAGCTCAAGAGTGAAATGAGGAGTCCTTGATGCTCTCTGAGTTTGGTTGTTTTCTTGCAGGTGTTTCATTACCCAAACTAGGTAAAATCATCAGTGCTCCTTTGTTGGTGAGAAAAATAGAAGACTTTGCTTGTAAACTACTTTTCCATCAAATGTTCTAACTATTCCTAAAGTTGTATAGGAACTTCAACTGATGTGTCAATGGTCACATTCCTAAAATGGATAGGACTCAGAAAAAAAACTAGAATTGATTTAATTTAATAAATTTAACTACAATTGAATACTCATCATGCATTTAATATTTTTCTATCCTGCTACAATTCAGCAGCAACATTTGGATGGTCCTGACATCCTGGTTCTAAACTTAAGGTTTCATATTATACATTTCTCTACTAAAATGCTTCTTTGCATAGCCATGAAGAATTTTCTTGGACCATTTTGCCATCTTGTTGATCTATCAACTGTACATTTTTTTAACTCACACTATGCATTTTGCAAGCTTTCTTATTGTTGGAATGTATTTTCACTCATCTTTTTTCATTTTCCCTTCTTTTGACTAATCTAATGTGATAATTCAACCAATTCCTGATACAGAAATAATTAGAATTATTAACCTACTGCTTCTCAAGGTCACAGATACTTTTTTTTAGAAGAATCCCTCGACCAGTTCAACACTTCAGAGGTTAAAATGATGCTTTCTTTGATTCTCGAGGAAATGAAATGCTTGGAATCTCATTATTTTGTTCCAGTGTTCACTCCCAGTAGAGACGGAGAGATTTATTTATTAAAATATTTGCCAAAGTTAAACATTGCCTTTCCAAAGGGTTGAGCTACCCTAACAATTAAAATATAAACCTATTAATTAACACACAAAGAAAAGCAAAATGTATTTTATTTTAATGTGTACTTGCTAAGCAATCCAATCTTTTTCTCTCTTTCTCTGTAAGACTAGTTCCTCAATTTTCTGATATATTTCCTAACTCTTTAGAATTAATGGAAGAAGGCTTTAATTTGTCCTCACTAGTTTTACTCTTCTCTTTAAAAAAGAAAGAGAAAAATAATCATGTACTTGTATAATAGGAACTTTGATTCACCAGTGCAAATTATAGATAAAATCAAAAATTGCATTGATACTTGGCTGTCAAAGATTAGCAGTTTTATTTTAACTCTGAAAGTCAGGTAGCAGATTTTCAGATTCCTTCCTCCCTCCCTCCTCCTTCCTTCTTTCCTTCCTTCACATTTATTCATGATCACCTTGGGAGATCACAGCTGATAGGTGTGGGCCTAGAGGTGGAGCTCTTGCCTCACAATCAGGAGTCTCTGGGTTTGATCCTAGGGAGAGGCAATATTTGGAATAGACTCTCCTGCTTGAGTAGGGAGTTGGACTAGATGACCTCCAAGCTCCCTTCCAACTCTGTTGTTCTAATCCACCCATCATCTACTATACCATGCCGATTCTGATTTTTGTTTTATTTTGCTCTTTGTTTCAACAATATCTGCATTCTAGCACTCTTGGTATATTTGATTTCTGCACATAGCCAGCAATGATAAAAAAGAAACACTGTTCTGTTTTGTATTAAGAATAAAAAGAGATCAATCCATCTGACCCCATTCCATTATACTGAAGTAACAGCTGACTTCTCTCAAGTTTATTTCCTTTCTACCCTGTTCTCCATTAAGGAGGTTCATAATTTTCTATCAAAATGTGGAGTTTGGGGCTCTCAGCAAGCCAAGAATTGGTGAAGGATGAAGATGCCTAGGCAAGAGGACTTCAATGTCATGAAAATTTCAAGGAAGACAGATTGCTCATAACTAACATTCTACTATATCTAGCTATAAAATATAGCATGACACAAATGTAATCTTGGTATATCTATTTCAGACAGAGAAATAATTATTACTGATATGCTCAATATACCGGTATGTTATTCTACGTGTAGTTTTCAGTGATACTACTCCCCCATTTTTTTCTGCAGGAAAGCTTTGGCAGCTTCATAGGATATTGGCCACATCAATAGAGATCATGGCGTCTCTTCTCCATATTATATCAAAACATAAAAATGCAACTGACATTCCCTTCTGGCTTTGAGATGTCTCAACACTCTCCATCTATCAAAGGAAAAGTCTGGAAGAAATTTTCTTTGACTGATCTAAATTTCATAACACATCCTGTAGAAGACAAGGTTTTTTTGTCATGAATGGTAAAAAAAAAAAAGAGAGAGAGAGAGAGAGATGAACATATTGGTTTAGTGCAGGGAATAGAATGAATTTGGCAATTTTAAGAATTGTGGGCTTCAACTCCCAGAATTACCCAGCTAGCCATGGGAGTTGAAGTCCATGAGTTTCAATGTCACTAAAGTTGGAGACCCAACTTTAGAGAATACAGGTAGCCCTTGACTTGCAACCAAAACGGAGCCCAAAATTTCCAAGCAAGACAGATATTGAGTTTTGTCCCCATTTTATGATCTTTCTTGCCACAGCTGCTAGTGAACCACTGCAGTTCTTAAATTAGTAACATGGCTGTGAACTGAATTTGGCTTTCCCATTGACTTTGCTTGTCAGAAGATTGTAAAAGGTGATCACATGATCCTCACACCATGCAACCATTATAAATACAGGCCAAATGTCCAAATTTTGATCATGTGACCATGAGGATGCTGCAACAGTCAAAAGGCATTTTTCCCAATGCCGCTGTACCTTAAAATTATCTCTGTACAAATGGTTATAAGTCAAGGAGTAACTGTAAGCACTCTTGTGAACAAGGAAAAAGGATTATTCTAATGTGAGGGTGGATAACTTGAGATCCAAAGGGCTACAGAATTATTCTACATCCTTAGTTTGTGCCTTCTTCAATTCATTCCAATCCCAACTAAAAAAAAACTGGCATCAACTCTCTCCTTCTATGGGGCAAACACATTAAAACTGTTGTAGAAGCCCTATAGTAGTGTTGGTTCATCTGGTTCAGTTCCAAGCTGGGAGAAAGACACTGGAAACATGGAGGCTGTTTGGAAAGAGGTTTTAATGATGGAGCAGAACCACCAACCACATGTGATTCTGGGCAGCTGACAAAATGGTTTGAATGGATAGATGGATGGATCTTCTGTGACTTTGAAGTTTGGATTGTTCCAGAGGTAGTGCAATGACTTAGACTTAGAATAACAGAGTTGGAAGGAATCTTGGAGGTCTTCTAATCTCGTCCAACCCCCTGCCTAAGCAGGAAATCCTGCACCACTTCAGAAAAATGGTTGTCTGGTCTCTTTTTAAAAAACTTCCAGTGTTGCAGCATTTACAACTTCTGGAGGCTCCACTGATAAATTGTTCTAATTGTTAGGAAATTTCTTCTTAGTTTTAGGCTGCTTTTCCACCATTGCTTCTTGTTCTGCCCTCAGGTGCTTTGGAGAATAGCTTGACTCCCTCTTCTTTGTGGCAACCTGTGAGATATTAGAACATTGCTATCATGTCTAGTCCTTCTTTTTGTAAGACTAGACATATCAGTTCCGGCAATCATTCTTGATATGTTCTGTTGGGCAATTCCTATTGTGGCTAATGGCTTTCATCCTGTCTTGGATCTTGGGTGAGGGGCTGCTTTCTAATCCTACCATTCTGCCAAGGAGTTTCAAAATATCCTGTCTTGAATGGATGACCAAATCTGCATTTCTAAAAGCTGGCCTCCTCAGTTTCTGCTTGGGGGAAGGGAGACTGGGGCTGGTTTCTATCTCCTTTAAGAGCATGTTTCTCCATTCCCCCTTTTTGGGGAAATATAATCTCCTGCCTTTTTAATATTCCTCAAAATATTACATTCTTCTAGAAGGGCAGGGGTAGTGTCCAAATGAAAATGTCCAGTAGTGTCAGGGAATTGTGTCCAAATGAAATCAGAGATGCAGACATGAACTTGTAGTTTTATTCAAACAAATATATATTTACATCAATATATACATCAAACTAGATTGTCAGACAAATGGGAGCATCATGAGGTAAATCACAGAGAATAAAAGGCACAAAGAAGAAAAAGGCAGGAAAAACGGAAAACTCCCCCTCCACACCCACAGCAACCACTCACAGTGCAGATTGCCTCATGCAAGAGCCAGCAATCTCCAAACAATCAACTATAACTGTGTGTTCTGGCTCAATGTACAACCCTGCTGCTCTGGCTACTAAATTTAAATATCTTAACAAGTAGCTTAAAATCCTTACACACAACAAAAATAACCTATAATCTTCCTTCTCTCCAGCCAACAAGCCAACCAACTATTTCAATGAAACTCTTAGTGGCTGACTTTTAAATTTGGCTAAATCCTGAATGGAATTGATCCGATGGACATGTATTTGACTTCAGTCCATATTGAAGCAAATTTCCTTAAAATAGATTGAAAATATTTTTTTAGGTTTATGGAATAAACTACTTTCATAAAAATAGTGAAAGACAAAACAGAATCTCAGAAACGAGAAATAACTAGGATGTGAGAATCCCAAAGATGCTTTTTCAGGAAGCAACTGATAACAGATAATCAGAGTTGGAAGGGACCTTGTAGGTCATCTCGTTCAACCCCCCACCCAAGCAGGAGACCTTACACCATTTCTGACAAATGGCAGTCTTGAAAGTCTCAAGTGACGGCGCTCCCACAACTTCCGAGGGCAAGCTGGACTTTCTTGTTTTTTCTTTGAAGACGTTTTGCTTCTCATCCAAGAAGCTTCTTCAGCTCTGGCAGGATAGTGGTGAACGGATGAGGAGTGAAACATCTTTAAAAAAACCAAAAACAAGAAAGTCCAGATGCCTCCAGAAGAAGCACCTTTGGGACAATCATGACCTGGATGACTGAAAATCTCTGTGAACATTTAGAGTATAAGAAGTTTTTCTCTGTTCCTTTGATTTGAAGGCCATTTCACCAAACCCCCTCTTTCGTTTGAGATGTCTGTTCAGTTGCTAAATTGATGTGATGCATCAAATCAGATGGAGTGCTTATGAGTTGATTTGGTGATTCCACAAACTTAAAAACATGTGCACATGCATTTTGTCACTTTTCATTGAATCAGGGTAGCGATTTGAAATGGTGATTGAAATCAACTCAAATTGATAATCCACACTGAACTGACGTAATGGAATGAATTGAAATCAAGATATTTCAACTCATCCTTCCTCCACAAATGTGAAGCCTTTGTTCTTACAAGAATAACTACTGCAAACTTTCTGAATTGCAGGTTTCTTTATGAAGGACACCTGCATGCTGTATTCAATGCTTTTAAAAAAAACCTGCGCTCACAACATAGAAAACTATAGGCATTATTTTTAGACCACCCCAGTATAAATGATGTTATTCATATGAAACTTTGCAGATTTATTCCTCTTAATTTGCAATTTTCATTCAGTTCGACCAGGAAATTACTTTCTTTATTTTTGTCAGAAGCACCTACAAACTATAGATGTATAACATTCAACACTGAGCAAATAAAATATTAATAAAATAGGTTATAAAACACATTATAAATAGGTCAGAAAATTATCTTCAATAGGGAAGCCCCATTTTTGTAATTGCCCTTCAATTGTCATATGCAGGTGTAAAGTCTGTTTAGTGATTGCCATACAGGCCAAGTTTTTTTTTTTTTTTTGANTTTTTTTTTTTTTTATGAGGCATTAGATAATTGTGTGGTTGTGTCCAGTTGGCCAATAACTCCTTCCTTGTTCCTTTTACTTTAGTTCCAGGATTGTCTGGAACTGGTGGCTGCTTGTTAGGAAAGGTAAAAGTTTTGAGGAAGCTGTTCCTTGATCTCAGGCTCAACTTTAGAGGTTGATGGTGTGTTTAGGTGTATACAGGTAAATCTTCGACTTACAACCACAATTGAGCGCAAAATTTCTGTTCTTAAGTGAGACATTTGTGAAGAGAATTTTGCCCCATTTTACGACTTTTCTTGCCACAGCTGTTAAGAGAATCACTGCAGTTGATAAGTTAGTAACCTGCTTCTTGTGTGGGTCTGGTTTCCCCATTTGAGTTTGCTTTGTCAGAAGGCTGCAAAAGGGGATCACATGACCTTGGAATACTGCAACCATCATAAACATGAGCCAGTTGCCAAGCATCTGATTTTGATCACATGATCATGGGGGTATGTTGCAAAGGATGTAACTGTGAAAAGCAGTTGTAAGCCACATTTTTCAGTGACTTTGTAATTTTCAATGGTCACTAAATAAGGTTAACTTGGAAGTTGAGGACTACCTGTATTTTGTTACTTGGTTTAATACACTCCATTGTTTGATCATTGTCTGTCTGTCTGTCTATCATCTATCTACACTATCTTTCTATCCATCTATCCATCTATCTATCTATCTATCTATCTATCTATCTATCTATCTATCTATCTATCTATCTATCATCTATCATCTATCTGCCTACCTATCATCCACCCATCACTCTATCTGTCTATCATCTATCTGTCTATCTATCTATATCTATCTATCATCTACCTATCTATCTACTTCTCATCTATCTCCTACCTACCTACCTATCATCCATCCACCCATCCATCCATCCACCCATCCATCTATCTCTCTCTCTGTCTGTCTGTCTATCATCTATCTATCTCTTACCTACCTATAATCATCCATCCATCTATCTATCCATCTATCTATCTGTCTGTCTATCATCTATCTATCTATCTATCTCTACCTACCTACCTACCTATCATCCATCCATTATCTGTCTGTCTGTCTGTCTGTCTGTCTGTCTATCTATCTATCTATCTATCTATCTATCTATCTATCTATCTATCTATCTATGTATCTATCCATCTATCTATCACCATCTATGTACTTAACCTGCCTATCTAACTAAGCTTGGAGAGCTGACTGTCCGGATTCAAAACCTGAGCTCAGCACAAAAGGGTGAGCTCCCATTCCTGTTCCAGCTTTTGCCCACCTAGCAGTTTGAAAGCATGCAAATACAAGTAGATTAATAGCTACCACTTTGTTGGGAGGTTAACAGTGGTACGTGTGCCTTTGTCATGCTGACCACATGACCATGCAAATTATATTCAAACAATGCTGGCTCTCTCAGCCAAGAAATGGGGATGAGCATCGTGCCTAGAGTCAGACATGACAGACAGCAAAACCTTTACCTTTATTTTTTCAGATTTGCCAGCTTGTACTTCTAGTGAATGAAATAGAGTCTATTAGATGGCACAGTGGTTAGAATGCAGTATTGCAGGCTAACTCACTGTTCCGCTGCCAGTAATTTGATCCTGACCAGCTCAAGGTTGACTCAGCCTTCCATCCTTCTCAAGTCGATAAAATGAAGACCCAGATTGTTGGGGGCAATAGGCTAACTTTATAAACCAGTTAAAGGGGACTGTAAAAACACTATGAAGCTGTATATTAATCCTATTGCTATTTCTACAAATTTATATTCAGTATATTTGCCAATTATTACCCATGCTTTTCCATATCAATAAATGCAGCACTTGGTTGAATTTTAGATTTTGTAAATGGAAAACTTCAGGATATGAGACAAGATTTAAATTAACTCCTCCCTCACACACACACAAAGACTATGAAACTAACATATGTCAGCAAATCTAAAACTGGGTTTTTATTTGATTTGTCTATTGTACATCTAGTTCTCTACTATACCATTTATTTCACTACCTATGGGAGCAAACTGCTGAGTTTTTGAATCATATGTTTTGTATGATTTGGAGCACATTACAAAATCAGCTTGCTTTACACAAAATAGCAAGACTACTTTTAATGCAATATTTCCTATGCTAACTCATCAAGGAGCACATGAGTGGCCATTACATTTTTTTCCATTTACCTCTCCTTCCTCTTTTCCTTCCTCTTTCTCTGTCCTTATTTTTCATCCCCAGCTCAGGGTAAAAGCTACATGATCCTTGCGGAGGATCTCAGTTGATCACTGACAGCTTATGAAATGCAGGCAAGAGTTATAGGCTGTCTAAGCCTGATATAAACATATTATGATAAACATCATAGAGCTGCATTTTAATGAAGCCGCTGAAAATTTTCTGTTCTGCGTTGCTGATCATTAAACTCTCACAAAACTACAGTACCCACGATTCCCTGGGGAGACGTAATGATGAGTTGAAGAATATAAAACCTGCTAAGCCACTACTTGACACTTTTTTTTAAAGCAAGGTTGTGATAGAACTGCTGGATTAGCTTATAGGACAGGATTTATGTTTATTGCCCTGGAAAAGACAGTGTCGGCTCACTTTGCAAACAGTATTTATTATCTTTCCTATTCCCCAACTAGCTGAGATGAAATACTAATTTCTTCACTGCTGTATCATGATCCACACAAGTCAAATTGCCCAAGAGGAGAATTAGAAGAGATTAATTCCAAGAATGAACCAAGAATTTGTATTTATTAATTAGGAGTTGAAATGTTCTTACTCACAATTTTGACACCTTCAAAAATCAATCAGTGATATGAACTCTTGAGGTGTGAAAATTAGCAGTGTATTAAAGCAGTAACAGCTTAGAAGGAATAATTAGTGATGGTACAACAAGTCTAGGAAATTGTATTGTTACACATAGGTTTCTCCCCTCTCACCAAATAGAAAAGAGAAGAGAAGTTATTACACATAATATTGAAGATACTGAATATAAATATTCTGTGGTCTGGGTTTACAATAGGAATGGGCCAGTTGTATCTGATGGGCTACACACAAATCTCCATCCTCACTGTTGCAGTACTCAGAGCACCCACAGATTCAGAGGTACAGATTAACAGAGTTGGAAGGGACTTTATAGGTCATATAGTCCAACACCCCCCTCCAAGCAGATGCTACACCATTTTGACAGATGGCAGTCCAGATTCATGCAGCTCCAAATTCTCCAACCTGTTATTCAAAGGAGAAGAATTTAAGCTCACACTCATCTTACTGTAAATGTGATTCTGAGTGTCTTACAAGTAATAAAGATAGGAAAATGAAAATACAATGCAACAGACGCAATAGATTCCAGCAAAATGATTGCCATCTCTCTTCCAGTTTCAGGAATCATTTAGAAAAAGCATTACAAGTAGGAAATATGTGGTTGAAGTGTGTCTGGGGGGGAGGAAAGAAGGAAGGAGGGAAGGAGGAGGGAGGGGGAAGGGGAAGGAAGGGAAGGAAAGTGTTCTGTATGTAAATAGTTGGCTCCAAATAACGCCGACAGTCTTCAAGAAGGCTAAGGCCCTGGCGAAGCCCCGAGATGTTAAACAAATAACATGGTCCGAACTTCAGAGACTGCTGAAAGCCCACTACGCACCGATGGTGTCCAACCTCATAAAATGGCACGAA
>BHFT01033474.1:0-10363 GCA_004320025.1 Laticauda laticaudata
TCCCCCCCCCCTTTTTTTTGGGGGGGGTGCAAGCTCTCTTTGCACTAAATGAATAATCTTAATTGCATCACTTTCGAATTAAAAATCAATGTTAATCAAGCTAGAAGTAGGAAATATCAGTTTTCATTGTGCCTGGCCTAGTTGGCATTTCCCTGCTTTTGAGAGTAAGGGGGAGATTTAAAAAAATCAAATAACTTTAAAAGGCCATTCTGTTCTGCTACAAATACAATTGAAACGGATTGTTTAGAAGCGAATCAGAAACGGTACAGAATTTTGCACTTAATTTCCTCCGTTATCTTTTACAATAAGGACCTCTTGCCTTGACAGCCAAGTCTAAACAGTAGTAAATTAGTACAAATTTATACTGATTTTACTCTAATAATCGTAATAAAAGCTTATAGATTTGGCACTAATTACATAAATGCCTAATGATCTTGAAAATTACTCTGGTTAGAAATATATTACAAATCTAAACTTTGTTGTTGGCTGGCTTTGAAAAATCAGAACATTAGAAATGGTTCGCTTCCCTTGTGCAAAGCACTTAAAATTGTTGGGATAGTTTAACATATTCAAGAAGAAAATAATGTTTTCGATTTATTTTTTTAACTGTATTTACTGCCTTCAATTGCGTTTGGAGAAGATGAACTTCGAAACTTTCACACCCGCCAAATGGACCGATGCCGGCTGGCATTTCTGGCTCTAGTTTTCTAAGCCAAACCGACAGCTAGAATTACATCTTGTTTTTAAATATACAAATATTTAATTCAAGGGGACTAAGATCATAGGAGGAAGGAGAGCGGAGAGGCATCCCGATTGGAGTATAAATTTCATCAGGGCTACAACTCCACTTTGTTCCAATCATCCCAGATTGTAGCTTTACCAAGTTTGAAATGGACGGATTAGAGACCCTTTAAATAAAGCCATCCAGCACCTCATTCCTCTCTGCAGTTGGGTGGGACCTCTTGGCCTCTCTTTCCCCCCTTGCCCCCCCCGACCCAAAAAGGTGGGAGAAGTCCCCACCAGAGGGCCCTGCGATGAAAAGGAGGCCAGGCCCCCTCCAGGCCATTGGCGTATTTTCCCCCCCCGCCAATCTGCCCCTTGTACTTGGCTTGGCTTTGTCAGTCATCGGTTCAATTTAATATTTGACTCAGGGGGGTCAGGAGAAGAAGAGGAGGAGAAGGAAGGAAGGAGAGATGGAGGCGGGGCGGTTGGGGGGGAAGGGTTGTCCCTAATGCAGTCAATCAGTTCAGGGAGGAGCCAGACTTGGTATAAGGGGGCTTTAAAAGCCCAGGCCGCGCGGCGTCGGCCTGGCGCGCAGCGGCGTGGTGCCTGGTGCGTGGACGGGTTGGAGCCGAGGGACTCTCTGGTGTGACATTAGCAGGCTGCCCTCCGTGATTGGTTCCTTTCAGCTTGAGCTTGCTCACGGGTTCACTGAAGTGTTAAGCACCTCCCGTTCTCTAAAGGACATTTATAAATGCACAGAGACCCCTTTTACCACACACCGGGAATTTTTCTTTCATTTAGGTCGATCTATATATAAATATATTCATAAGCTGCGTAGAGGAGCTAGATCTATTTGAAACTCGGCCCCGCCCTTTTTTTTTTTCTTCAAATATAAAAAAACCAACAACGCAACGCTGGCTAAATTTATGGGGGAGGTAAAGCTTTTCGCTCCTGGAGCGGTGCGCGATGCTCTCAACAGCGCCGACCTCCTTGGACGGCCGGCGTCGGTGAGTTGCCCCAAGTTCTTTCCCCTTTCCCCTGCTCGCCTCTCCTCCTCGCCAGCCAGCCAAGGAAATGAAACGAGAGCAGGAAATTGAGCAATTTGTGCACTGATTTTACCTTAATACTGCGATCTAAATGGGTTCTAATTTCTTAAAAGTAATTGTAGCTGTATTAAAAGTTTAATTTGATTTAACGTCTGCTCTTTTTTGAAAAAAAAAAAAACAATCCAAAAACAACTATGGATAGTATGTAGATTCAAAAGGCACAATTGGGGGGCGCATTTCGCTTGGAGTTTTGCCCCCCGCGCTTCCTCTCCTCCTCCTTCTCTTCTTGCCTCTCTTCTGGTCTTCGCTTTGTGTTGTTTCCTTTCTTTCTTCTTGCATTTCTATGTACCTGAAGGTTCTGGTGAAAGAATTGAAGACATAGATTGGTTGATAATGTTAGACGCGTTTGTGTTGGGGTTTGGAACGACTGGTTGCTGTTGAGCCAAAGGAACTTATTTTCTCGCTCGGGCGGGAAAGGGGCGGCCAGGGGCCCCCATCCGGGGCTCCTATTTAAGCCGGGATGGTTCCTCGAGTTCCTTGCAATTTGCGGCTGCCTTCCTCCGGCGTGCCCGGGCCGGATCCCTGGCTCCGCGCTCGGGAAGGTTGCCGCGTTGCCGCCTTTTGAGTGGATCCGGCGCTGAAAGCGTGTGGGCGCTGCTTGCCTCCGCAGGAATGAGAAACGCCGCAGACTGTTGGGCCACCGGGAGGGCGTGAAGTGCCGCTTGGGCGTCGGAGGCTGGAGCCCGGAGGCCACCGGGAGACCTGGCGCCCAACTCGGACGCGGTGGAAGGGGCCACGCTTCTACGGAGAGGGACATCACCACGGTGGGTTCACGCCGAGGCGCGGGCCGTGAGCGCAAAGACCCCGACAAGCAGCCCGGGCCCGCCGCAGAATCCCAGCCAGGCCGGACCGCAGCAGGCCAGTCAAAAGCAGAAACGGCACCGGACGCGCTTTACCGCGGCTCAGCTCAACGAGCTGGAGCGGCAGCTTCGCCAAGACCCACTTACCCGGACATTCTTCATGCGAGAGGAGGCTGGCTCTGCGCATTCGGCTCACCGAGTCGAGAGTCAGGTATGCGGGCTAAGCCAGGCAAGCGCCCTCGTGGCCTCACTTCGCATCGGGAGGGACAGAGCAGCGCTTTTCCCCGCCGCCTCCCCCTCTTCCGGCGCCTAGGCTCGGGGCTGCAGCCAAGGCTGGTCCTCTCCTCCTCTCCTCCCTTAGATCCCGGCCCGAGCAATCGGGGCACAGAACAGGGCGAGCCAGGAAGGCGAGCCAAGCAAAGGCTACGATAACCATCGCCGACTGTCGAATCCCGGGCAAGGCAACGGTTGGTTGTCGTGGCCCTTCCGGCTGGAGGTCTAAGTTTGCTTGAAGTGAAAGGAAAAAAGGCATCAACAGGAACAAAAGCTTTTGCTTTCAAGACGAGCTGCATATAATAATAATAATAATATAATAATAATAATAATAATAATAATAATAATAATAAATAATAATATAATAATAAAAAAAGATGGATATATATATATAATAATAATAATAGCAATAGCAACAACAGTAGTAACAATAATAATAATAATAACAATTACAATAACTTTCTCCCGTTTTGCTCCCAGCAAAAGATAGAAAGGCATTGTAGATTTTTAGCAATGGTTTTATTTTGAACAACCAGTTGTTGCACCACAACGCTAGGAAATTGGTTTCTGGTGCAACGGACTGGCAACTCCTTTGCTGGACACCTGACTTAATTTAACTAGCACCAAATTCAGAGGGACAGGTCTCTGAGTAAACTCTTTGTGAAAGAAAGCTTAGATGATTTTATGTATTCAGAGAATCTGTAGATCGACCCAAACTTTTTATTTGTGGACATGATAAATATATTTGAGAAATGATCATTTGTAGAACGTTTATTAAATTTGGTACATAGAAATAAATTTGTATTCACCTTCGTCTGAATAATCAAGTGGATATTATTATTTTAACTGTTCTAATTCTGATATCAAAAGATTTGAACTACATTTACTGGGAGTAATTTTAAAGCAACTGCGCTGTCCTTAGTACTGAATTTTTCTTTCCTTAATTATTTTGATCTTGGGTTATACACTACTTACCATAAATATTTTGATATCTACTTTTAGTTAGAGCTTTAAAAAATTCCATCAAAAGTTCATGTTTTAAGCTTATTAAACATGATTGGATCCAATAGAAATAATCTTGGCTTGACATTAAAAGGATTATGAGAATTAAAAAGCTGCCAGATTTATTTCCAAACAAATTCTGATATAATTGGAGTATTGTCTGACTTTGCAGAGCAAATTTAATTAATTCATTGGCAACTGGAGAATTCCAGGGGAAATTCAATTGAATTTTTAAACTTGAATTTAGAAATCCTTAAGATTTTAAAATATATCTTTTCTAGATTGTCTGTTATCACCCATCTATTTATTTTAAACAGTTCCAGAAAAAATAACAAACATACTTAAAGGGGAGATATCTGCAAAATAGGCCTATATTGTACAAAAATAAAAAGTGTCCAAAGGTATGTTTTAATGAATAAAAATTAAGAAATTTGAAGAAGGAAAATATTTATTTTTCACAAGTAATAAGATTTAGTTAGAATATACACAACAGACATTACTGTGAATTATATCTCAAAAAAGGTTTCAGCTAAAATAAGGATCATTTGTTGGTGAAAAAAAAATTAAAAAAACAAGGCCAAGTAAATTTCACTGTATTTTGGCAAAGATTAATCATAGCAGTTTTACGACCAAAAACTTGATTTTTAAAAAAGCCAAAATGCAACTATATTAAGGAAATGGTGGGTTATTCATGTATTTTTCCCTCAACCAATACATTCCACAGAATGTTATTATTTATATACCGCTACAAATGTTCACTAAAAAAGGCAAACACACATATTTTAAACTAAATTAATTTAGTTTTATTTTCATGACCTGAAAACGTATATTGACTTTGATTTACAATCATATAGTAATATCCATGCCCTTAAAGCATCTTAATCTGGCTCTTTGTAAGTACCTNATTAATTTAGTTTTATTTTCATGACCTGAAAACGTATATTGACTTTGATTTGCAATCATATAGTAATATCCATGCCCTTAAAGCATCTTAATCTGGCTCTTTGTAAGTACCTTAATTATTAGTTTAAAAATACAATTAAAATCTAGGGATTTTTAAAATTTGAAAATATCTAACAATTGCTGTTCTCTAGTTACATCTTACCTAAAGTCAATTTTCATAGACGTCAAGACTTTCTTATAAGCAAGCACAATTACATCAGTTGGATTTATCTCTCAGTGAACTGCAAGCTAGGAAAAATATCTTAATAACCTCTACATAATCCTAAAGTCTTCTAATGGCTTCAAGCAGCTGAATAGAAACAGTTTAATCGAGTGGCAATTTAAATATTCTTTACAATAATGTTCTGCAGTTTAAAAAGTAATCAAATCAACATAACCTTCTTAATTAACACTTCAGAATGATTAACACTATGTAAGCTTGTGCAAAAAAATAAATTATGGGAAATGTATTTACTTCCCAGTTCATTGTATTCTTGCTACTTGACGAAATGGAAGAGTAATGTCTGAGTTTATGGTCTCACACCACCTTTTCAGTGCGTGGGGACTTCTATACGCATATCCAAAATGCTTCACACGCCCGCTTTTACTGCAGCAGCCCTGGATGTACCCTTACATGCAAGAATAAATTATATTTTTTCTATTTTCTGGGCTACATTTTAAAAAGCTATTTCTGCTTGTCAAGGCAGAAGCTTATTCTCCTTTATGTTACTGCTGTACTATTCCCCCTACCCCCCCCCAATCTTCCCAGGCTGGGTGTAATAGTAATAAAACCATTCTTTTTATAGCATGCCATTATTAGAAACCAATTTCAGAATTATTTATAACCCAGAATGGCTTATTAAGCAGCAATGTGAGAATAATGCAAATGACAGCGATCCAATGCAATATAATAAGCATAATCATTAGTCACTCGTGCTGATTAATTAACTTTCAATATTTTATTTACATAAAAAGCAAATCAGTGAAATAACTTCTGCTGAGCCCAGGCTTGCCTTTCAATATTTTACACCAACCTAAAAATAATGTGCAAGGACTCCATTGACCGTGTCCCTCTGCGCTGCCCATGTCACCTGCCACATCTTAATAGGGGACAAGCTGAGAGTATTTTCTAGTTTTCTAATGGAATGAGAAATTGCATTTTCTTCCTCTCCCAGCAACTATTAAAGCGTAATGAATTCGGCCTAGAGTTCACGGCTGGCTGATCAAAATGAACCTGAAATCTGAGCTTTAATGCAGCTCTCCAGATTTCCTACCAAATCTTCCCATTAATCATCTGATGGATTCCAGTGAGATCTTCATAAGGCTTTGGGTGAAGATAGAGAGGGAAATGAAAAGAGGAAGGAAGGAAGGAAGGAAGGAGGGAAGGAAGGAAGGAAGGAAGGAAGGAAGGAAGGAAGGAAGGAAGGAAGGAAGGAAGATAATATCNAGGAAGGAAGGAAGGAAGGAAGGAAGGAAGGAAAGAAGGAAGGAAGGAAGGAAGGAAGGAAGATAATATCCCCTTGACTATTTCTCCCGTTTACAGCTAGGGGATTAACAGGGCTATATATCTCTAAATACATTTACAGTGTGTCTATATTACTGTAACTGCAGCTTATCATGAAAATAGTTTGAAATAGCAAACTCCATTAGACTCTTAATACTATATTAATACCATTGGCTGATGCAGAAGCTGAGAGGTAATTGTTGGTATGCCAACCTCAAGGCAAAGTTGCCCAAATGCCTCTGGCTAATATATTTCCAGAGCGAAGCTGTCAAGTGTGCTTTTTCCAAGTATCCCTCTGGTTCTTGGTCCTGTTTAATCTGTTATACACTGGTTTCCAAGTGGATACATCCACATTTTCAAAAGCATATGCACTGTTGCTCTGAAATGAGGTGATCGACTTGATGGAAATTCTTTTACAACCCCAGTAAACCATGACACATAAAATGATTTTGTGGCCACCATTTAACTAACCCTAAAACATAATTGAACAAAATTCTTTCTCCTCTGCTCCACATCTTCCCCTCCCTTCTATTCAATTATTATTCTTATAACATTTAGATACTTAACAGCTGTTCTTTCTTGCTAATGGTCCCAAGCATGTTTCACAGTCTAAATAAAAGGGATTGGAAAAATATGTTTCCACTTGGGACCCACACAAACCCAAAGTCCAGGCTCGGAAAGTGTCCTGGAGATTGTTTCAACAATGGTGTTGAAAAAAGCAAAAACAACCTCATTTTCAAACAAGGTGGAAATTGTGGACAAATCTGTAGTCCGTATACTCTGAAATTAACAAATGTGCTCCCTAGGGAGTTATGGCATTCTTGATACATGAACACTGAGATTAAAGATCTGTAAAAGTGTTTTAACAGTGTTAAAAAATTTGGAGAAAAAAAATGACAGAAACTGATTGGGAAACAACTAGTTTCTGCTTCTCTGAATAGTATTTTGATTATCTTTTAAACAAGTGGATTATTTATTTTATTTTTTATATTTTTACCCAACCTTTAAAAGTAACTCAAAGTGGCAAACATACATAATACTCCTTCCTCCTCTTATGATATTTTCCTGATGACAACCACCTTGTGAGGCAGGTTGGGCTGTGAACGTGTTTGGTCCAACGTCACCTAGTTGACTTTCATACCTAAAACTAGACTAGAACTCAAGTGTTCCAGTTTCCAGATCAACATCTTAACCACTACACCAAACTGGCTCTGTGCTTGAGAATGCAAACCAAAATACGATACTTATACCACTTGCCAGTTGACAGCACCTCAGCTGATTAAAACAAACATCTTCACATAAAGGAAGGACAATAGGAAAGGCCAACCCAATTGGCTAAACAATAATTAAACCTGGTTAAACTTTAGCTGGAGGAAGAGGACTAAAGGGCCAGCAGCACATTCTTTTCAAATAGCAATTCATGACCATGCCCCTTTACTTAAAAATGATAGTTGTATAGATAAATATTGTATTTGGAATATGAATTGAAATAAAAGAATACAAAACCTAAATAAGGAGAGAAAACTAACTGAAGGACGCAGTCCTAAACAGGCCTATGTGTGAGTTAAATGGAGTTTGTTCAGCATTATATTTACAGCTATGTGGGAAAATCCTATTATACTTACTGTCATGCTTAAAATCACAGTGGTTGTTAGGTTTGAAGAGAAGTCACGCTTGTGTAATTTCCAAAAGCTTTTAAATCAGTACATATATTTAAGAGAGGATTTTTTAAAGAGTTCCTGTATTAAAAGGTTAAATAGAAGTGAAAAAAATAAAGCATAGGTAAGGTCAATAGTAGCTGAAACTGATGAAAGCTTGGTTAACTGAAACATCAGTATGAATGCCTAAAACAAAATTCTGTACACTTGCTAGAGCAGTTCAGTTGAGGTAGCATTTTAGTAAATAATCTTGTAGCATTTGAGTTTAATTCCATTTCAAAATGAATACTGAACTGTTTCCATTGAAATATCTACATAATTGCTTTATTTTTACTTTGCTGAAAGTTAGCAAAAAATAAAATTGCACACCTATTATACCTAAGCAGTGGCTTTTCATTTCCAGTGTGGAAAGTATTTTTTAAATTATAAGTAGAAAATATGAGACCTGACATAAAACAATTATGTCCATTCTCATTATAAATTCATTTGGATTTTCTGGGAAAAATGGAAACTAATGGGACAATTTGTCTGGGATATCTCTTTCTTTTAAAACCAAATACAATATTTGAACTGGTATATAATTTATTAGATCTTAGTGGAACTCATTGTATACTGTTATACTGAGCCCTGAGACAGCTTTTTCAAATAGTTACTAATTCATCTGGCTTTTATTTTCAAATGAATTATTTTAATTCTTGGGTCAGAGGAGTGTGCATTGAACCATACAATGTAATCTTCTTTGGATTATGTGTAAAAAAAGCTCACATACATGAATATATTTGGAAAAAAAATAGGCTGAATCATACTGGATAAATGTTTATCTGGTCTGGATTCTTCTTAAAACATTTTACGTGGCAGGGCTTATGAAAACAGTTTACTCCAGTAATCTGAACTGGTGGCAATTACCACACTAGTATTAGGCATATCGCTGATTTAGAAACACCAGTAAGTAATCATAGATAATTACATACACCAAACATCAACATACAGTCAGTCTCAGTAAGTAGCTGCTCTAAGAATATTTGTATGCAACATGACATTGTGTTACTGAATTCAAGGTTGAATATAATGATTTTGCAACAGTGGTTGTATGACTTCCATCCTTAAGTATTGAGAATAAAGGATATAAAGTCCAACACAGAAACAGATAAAATGAAGACTGCCATGTATTTTTCAACCTTGCTTTAGCTGTGCTTTGGAATATAAATCTCCACATCTTTAACAATACCATTTCAGTATTAATATGTGTGTATGTGTGTGTGTGAGAGAGAGACAAAAGATTTATCAGGAATGTGCTACTAATTCTTAAACATGTAACAATAATGGAAAGGTAGAAGTGCTATTTGGATATATTTATTAATAGAAGCCAGTGCCAAAGATGTCAAAATAAGGACTACCATATAAATTTAGACTTTCCTCTTTTTTCTAAAATATAAAAATGCAGCCCAAATTAGCATGACTCCCTCAGTCATGTTGCATTATACCTATAGTCCAATGTGATGATGTATCTACACTGATTATACTGTTTGGCTATTGTGTATTTCTGATACGTTGAAAATAATAGCTTCAGTGAAATGAAGTACAATACTCAGCAATGAACTATAGCACTTATCAATAAACTATAATCTTGCACCAGGTAGTTTAGTCAGAATTCTAAAACTTCATTAGATTTAAATGCAAGGATTTTATTATTAAGCAAAGTGGAGATAAGTACAATGATACTTATTTAAAATATTTATTTTTACATCAATGCTAGTCATGTGCTTGGGCAGAAAACAACAATTGGATCTATTAATAGAATGTTAGTGCCCTATAAGCAATTTAAATCCAACCCTACATTTCAGTTTCCTTTTTTCCCCCTCTATTTGCTCACTAGCATCTCCTGAATGTAACAAGTTCTCAATATTTAAGTAAATAAAAGTAACAACTACAGTAGAGCAAAATTAACCTAACAAAAATAATCTAAATGTTGATAAAAAACAATGTATTTTAGTAAGGTAATTGTGATGCTTGAGACAGATATTGCATTTCACTACAGAACGGAAACTAAGCATTGTATATTTACAGTTACAAGCTCAGTTTTGTTCTGTCCATCGGACCATCTGTGTTTCGAACTGGCAGATGCCCCTTATTGAAAAGAGAGTCTTCTTTTTTCTACCAAAATCCCAATGGAAATGCAGTAGCCGCCCTTCACTATATATTCCTTTGTTGGTTCGTTGAGTTCCCTGCTTCAGAGCAAGTCGGAGAAAGCTCGCTTTCGCACGGAGGTTTCCACAGGATAGCCCTCCTCTGTGTCTTCGGGGTTTCTTCGGCCGCTTCGGCCTTCCCGGGAGCGGGTGGTCTGGGGGGGGGGGG
>BHFT01033475.1:0-26399 GCA_004320025.1 Laticauda laticaudata
TAATGGCCAATCCGAGAACGGCCTTTTTGGCCAATCAGAATAGGGAACTTGGAGCCTACCAAGTTCCATACACAACATCCTCCAAACAAACATGTGAAAGAATAACAACAGAAACAAATGCCACAGTACTTGCAAAATAAGGCAGAATATTTTGGTTTTGGTTTAGCATCAATATTTTGCGCACAAGTAATTCAAGGCCAAGTAAAGACAGCATTTCTTATAACTTTTTTGGTGGAGTACTTGACCTAATAATTAAAGTTTGGGAGTTATATGCTAGTTATATGATGCTTCTACAGTTCAAGGGTTTTGGAATGGTAAAATTAGTCAAGATCGCTCAGCTTTAACAGCACAATTGTAACTACAGTATCTTGACTTCTCTCTCTGTCTCTCTGTCTCTTTCTGTCTCTCTCCCTCTCTCTCTCTCACACACACACACGTACATACAAACATGGAGACCACTGCTTCAGATTGATATAAACTATCTGATGCTCCAATCAATACATATGTGTGTGTGTTTTACTTTAAATAACAAATATTAAATAATTAAATAATTAAAACTTTGAATAATGTAACCTCTACAAGAAAACTACTGACACAGAGTAACAAGAACTGAACAATTAAACCCTGATATGTGTGTGTGTGTGTGAGTGTGTGTACCCATGGTCGCCACCATGGTCGCCATTATGCTCTACTGCATGGTACCCAGTCTATGTGTTGTGATATTGGCTAGTATTGAAGGATGGGGGAGCAACCTCACTGGAGGTTTATGCCAATCTCCTTTGGTTCTCTTACAATAGTCATGTGAATGTCATTGATGCCACTACACATGCTATAGTTTCAATTCCATTGTTCATGGAACAGGACAGGATAGACTGAGAGAATAGGCTTAAAGTGAATCTTAGCATGATACAGTTACAGCTGTCCATTGGGGTTCTCTCTCTGTGTCTGTGATGTCTCTGGATAGGATGCACTACACTGAAGAAGCAGATTTATGACTTGCACTTTCTACTAGAATTGCAGCTTCTGCTAGCAAGTAGCAAGCGAAGACCACAACCAAGGAGCAGACAGAACTTTCTGCTGTTACTCATTTGATCATAATCTCCCACAGAGATCATTCAGAAACTGCACCGATTTTAAAACATTTGCCTATGAAGTTTTTGAGCTTTCATTGGTGTGAGCACATCAGACCAATGCTATGGACCTTCTATTGGTTCCCCATAAGTTTCTGAGTAAAATTTAAAGTGCTGGTTTGGGCCTATAAATCCTTACTCGTCTTGATGCCAAGTTATCTATCTTCTTCCATTGGAGTGGTCAGTGTGATTTAGCCAGGCAGTTGTCATCTCCATTTTAGGGAATAGTGGTTTTTTGTATATGTGCTGCTGATGCGAACATTGAGTAGTGGCTTTTTGATGGTAGCACTGAACTTTTGGAATGGTCTCCTACTAGATAGTTAGCACTTCATTTCATTTATTATTTATTATTAAATTTCTTTACCATTCATTTTGTGGTTCAAGGTAACTCCTTTAAACTTTAACTATTTTCTGGAAGCTAGTCAAAATGGAACTGTTCTGAAGGACCTCTGAGATGTAATGCCATCATGGCTGGGTTATAGATCAGTTTTATAATATATTCTACATTCTGAATTGTGTTTCAATTGGAATGTAGGTGCTTTAATTGTATATTTTTTATTGTGAATTCCTATTTTTGTGAACTACCTTTTAGAAATGGGCTAGAAATGTGATTAATAAATTAGCTCAGAAATGACTACATAATTATCAGGTAGCTCCTAGAATATTTACTGATATCAATTTATTTATTAAATTTAGAAAATCAGTCAATTCATACCAGACCCACTGATGGTTCATTTAACAGCTGGAGAGTAAAATCTCAAAAATCATATACAAATGAGGAAATGCCTTTAGTGTGGTATGGTGCCTCACATTTTTGTATGTCGTCTTGCAAAGAATAGTAAACAGAAAGTTAAAAATATGTGTACATACACTTCTAGAAGGGCACTATCAAGGGCATGAAGGCTGCTAAACATCCATTGTTGCCAGTTCTTTCTAATAAATTCACTCCTCAGGCATTTTCAAGTGGCTCAGCTTTTCAGCAAAAATATAAATAAATTCAGCTCAGGAGGAAAAAAACATGTTGGCAATGTTTACGAAAATAATAAATGAGTACAAGGAAAATCAAGTACCTATCTGTCTTCCATCAAGATTTTCTTCTGTGAAAGTTAGATTAAACTTACCTAACAAATTCAAGTTTAGGAAGAAACTAGCCCTTGGTGAGGATATAGTTTACCCTTCATCCTATTTGAGTTAGATTAGTTTTTTATTCAATGGCGAGCAAATAGCCCTGTCCTGTAACTCAAAGGGCTTATTTTCTCAAGAATGAAGGATATATGCCACTGTTTTTTCTGCTCTCAATTATAATCCTGGTATCCGTACATGATCAATTTTGGTTCCAAAATTAAATCACATGAAATGACTAAACATATTATTGGGGTGGGATATGAGAAGCTTTATGTCAACTCTTTTAGAGGAAATAGGAGAATAGGTTAGATAGAAGTTTACGATGTCCCCACACATTATTAGATATTTCAGTCATTGAAACATTGAATTAAAATTGCACTAGGTGGACGGAGTATAAACAAGGAGAGTTTTCTAGGAGCTATCGTCTATCTGGATAGAAAGAATTTGAAGAACTAGTCACAATCAAGTCAGACAAGTGTATAGAACCAATCTTTCTGAATTCAACCCACTGCCATTTCTATAGGCTGAAGAGACTATACATTCTGGAGCTTGCAATTATGGCAGTGATAACTGATTTTACAGATAAGGTGTCATTGCAATGTGACACATATGTTCCTATGAACAGACTGCTGTCTTTGATGAGTAATACTCTGCAATTTTATTGCCCAGGAAGTCTTACTTTGCTTGCCACAGTTACATTTATTGATCTGAATTAAACTTACAGTTCAATGGTAGAATTGGATTTTGCGTTGCATGAAATTATTCAAGCAAAGTTTATACCAGTAGTGCCTTTATGCAGCTACTATGGTTGCTGAATGCCAGATTGTCTATAAAAATGCTTTCTTCTTTTATGATATAATCACAGATGACAGGCAATTGTGCATATATTACTATCAATAATGTATGACATCAACTAAGAATCTGGGGTGAAAGTGTGGTCATGGTTGTCTGGGAAACTCTGGTGGCTTCCAGGGGTACTGCTCTGCAGATAATGAGATGTGATGCCTTATTTCTGAAATTGGGCCCCGCATTGAACTGCTACTGGCAATCTTCCTACCACAGCTACTTGATTTTGTGACTAGGCTGATGATGGATTTCCCCAGGCCTGTGGTTCTGGGAGTTGGAAGCAGCTTGGGAATTCATGGCTACTGTGGTAACCAGAAAGTGATCCAGGTTACTGCTGTCCTAATGTAGAAGAACCTGGGAGCAATATCAAAAGAAACCAATCTAGAGCAGAGGTGGTATTCAATAGGTTCTGACTAGTTCTGGAGAAACAGTAGCGGAAATTTTGAATAATTCAGAGAATCAGCAAATATCACTTCTCACTGGCTCCATCCCCATCTACTCTCTGCCTCCTGAGTCCCAGCTGATCCTCTGGGTCTTCTTTTGTTTTCCTGCACAGGAGAATAGAGCTGAAAACCAGGTTGGTGGGGTGGGGAGGGAGTGGGATTTTGCGGTAACCTTCCCCCAGGATGGGAAGATAATGAGGATTTAAAGTATCCTTCCCCTGCCATGCCCACCAAGTCATGCCCGCCAAGCCATACCATGCCTACAAAGCCATGCCATACCCACCAAGCCACGCTAACAGAACCAGTAGTAAAAAAATTTGAATCCTACCACTGGTCTCTAGTCTCCAGTCTACATAGTTACTAACAGACTAAGTTCAACCCTTCTTAAATTCCATTGACTCATACTAGTGCCAAAATAGTCCTAATCCCTAGCCGAGTAGATTCATCTGCATAGGCATTAGTAATAATAAATCAGCTTAATTGGAACTTCATGTGTGATCCTGTCTGACTGCATCCATGGATAGCCACTTGCCAATTCCCTTTTAGATAAATTGATCTCTCTTTTCTTCTACCCTTTCTGCCTAATTTTTATAGAGAGTTTCTAGAGAAGAGAGAATCTTGTTTGTGCTTAGCAACTGACTGCGGCACTTAATTTTGGAAGCTTACCCAAAGTTCTCCAACAGAGAATTTTGCAGTTGGGCCTGAGTCAGCTTTGACCCTTGATAATTGTTGATTAAATCTGGATCTTGCTTTCAGGCAATGTTGGTTCTGTTTGGAAAATAGAAAGTTGGTACTTAATTTCTCCTCCATAATTCTTTTGATTTCTTCAACAGCTATCTTACTAATATTCATGTTGGAAGTAATAATAATATTCATGTTGCAACTAGTTACTTTTGTCTCATTCAGCCAGCTTCTCTTCTTCCTAAATAAGAATCTCTTTTTAGCATGAAATTAACATGCTCCCTATTTTCCCAAATGAACAGATGCTTGGAGGTCATGATATAGAATGTAGTTTCCTTGTAATATTTTGCTTCATTTAAAATCAAAGAGCTTAATAAATCCAAATGGGTTTCTTAGAGCAGGTAGTAGAATCATTGATTTCAGATAGGATTTCGTTTGAATTCTTAGGTCTCAGAAGAATGAAATGGTGGGCAGTCCATAATGATCTATAATGAAAACCCTATACATACATACGTATATACATACATACGTATATACATACATACATACATACATACATACATACATACATACATACATACATACATACACACATACTTCACTTTCACATGAGGTGGAACCATGCTAGTATAGAAATATTTCTTGAACATGGTGGTTGTGTTAAAAATGATTCATCACTTATATCTTTTCTGTACACTGAGAGCTTGTTCAAAGAAGACAAATTTCTTGTATGTCCCATCACACTTGGCTAATAAATAATTCTATTCTATTCTAAACAAATTGCCTAATTCTCCAAAATTCTTACTAATATTTCCACATTCTTATCTTTAGATTCTCATGTATAAATTCAGAACTTTAATACAGTTATCCTTTGCACAATCAGACCATGCATTTCTGTAATTCCCAACTGTTTTTTGTAAAGTGTCTAGCTAGAAATGAGTTGTACTGTTTTAATATTTAGTTTTCCTTTATTATACATTATTGCCATCATCATTTTTAAACAAAAAGTATAATTATACTTTTCTCTCATTGTTGATGGCCTCTTGGCTGCAGCCCAGTAGTTCCTACTGGATAATTGATTTATTGCTTATCAGTAGAATTTCTGATTATGATAGAGTAATAGATCATGAAACATTCAGAAAATCTGTTGTTTTCTCAGCTATCTCAGGTTGGCTTTATAATGGAAATACCATGGTGGACTATAGGTCATACGTTTTACAGAGGTCTTAAAAAAAAAACTCTGAAAACTAAAACCAAGTTGTAATAACATTATATTAACTGATTAAAGCAGCAAATTAATTTGCCTGTAGAAGATTGTAGAAGAGAGGAAGGAAATGTTTTTGAAAATAATGGCACATTTATTCTATTGGTTTAGTAGTGTTAAGCACATTGATGATTATTTGTGTGTAAACATGGAAAGTGAATGAAAGAAACAAGATACAAATTATTTATCTGGAACCCAAAATCAGAATTTTACCTAAGAATTCCTGGCTTTTCATTGATCAGACCTGTCCTGCCTTTTTCAAGAGAAAAAAACAATCATCTAATTTTATGGGAAAATAAAGCTGAAATGGGCTATGAGAAATATCTCCTTGAATAAGAATTGGATTGTACAACTGCTCTATTATTTTCTAGCAAAAAAAAAAAAAAGTTNTTGTACAACTGCTCTATTATTTTCTAGCAAAAAAAAAAAAAGCTTGCTGTCAGGTGAGGATGGTCCTTTGGAGGTAAAACTTACTGTTTGGTAATACCTGAAATGGTGCTCATGTAGGCTGTTTTGACAATTGATGGGTTTCCATACTGAATATTTCTACAGAGACAGCAACAAATATTATCTACACTGGTTTACCGCAGAACTCCAGAGGTTTAACTGAGAATCTTTCCCACATACATCTGGAGACTTTGGGACCTGAAACTGGAACCAAAACATATAGTCTGTCTTTGCCTTCATTTTATTCTGCAGTATGAATTTGATGGCTAAAACAGGGTTAGAAGATTTGACTGTGATTTCTCTAGAGAGACTGTGAAAAATGGTTTTTTTAATATGATGGCTATATTATTTGTAGTTTTGCTTTGTGAAGGCTATCATTTTCTGGGATTGGCTCTTTTCAGGAAAAGAACCTTTTGGGTTAAATAGACCAGTTGACTTCACCATTAAACTTCCACTCCTGCATTGAATTAACCTTCTTCTGAGTTAAATGTCATTTCAGCTTCTATTTTCATTTTATGTGCGTGTTTTAAAGTAGAGAGCACTCTGAACTTCATGAAAGAAATCAATAAGGAATCTTCAGAAAATGTTAAGAGGCTAAGCTGCTTCTGATTTAAAGCCAAAACAAATCTTACATAGAAGGAAACAGAAGCATTATTTAGTAATGTGATAATTGTGGCATACACATACACACATATACACACATACATACACACAATATACATTGCCATAATTATCATATCATATTGCTAAATTATATCTATCTATCTATCTCATGGTATAACTGCAGGTCTGCAGCACTCCAAATACATCTTGGGCATGGAAAGCGTGAGTGCTGCAAATCATTTCAAAGGGTTGCTTCAGACCACATGGAAGAAAGGCAAGCACCCTCTTGTAATAGCGAAAGTAGCTTCAGCTTTTTCCAGACTTGCTTCAGAAGCTGTTCTCAGCCACCTCCATTTGGATGGGTGTGTACAGCCTCTTCATTTATTTATTATTCCCAAGCAAGTGAAGTGGTGCATATGGTCACACACTCAGAAACAGCCAAGAGCAGCTTCCAAACCAACCATAGGAGTCTGGAAAAAGAGGGAGCTGCTTTAATGATATGAAATGTTCCAGCACATTTTGAAGCATCTTAATTTAAAAGGATTGCATAGCCTCCCAAACTGTTATTGTTTGCAGCTGTGTACTGTAGATGTGCCAGATAAAGTTATATTAGTTGCACACACTGAAAAATGACAACAATCTACGGACTTCATTCTGAAAAATGTGCCCAAATAAAGTTTGAAACAGTTCTACTTATTCCTTTGCAAATCAGATTTAGAGTGAATTGTTAATATTAGCTCATACTTTTGTCTGTATGTGTGCTTGTGTACATGCATATGAAATGAAAGCAAAAATAAAAAATAAAGAAGTGAAGGCAACTTTTCCTAAATACTTAATGCATCCAGAGTATTAATAAAATATTCAATATCATCTGAAAATACTGTATTTTTAAATAATTTGGGCCCCATGTGTGATTATGGTTTCTGCAGGACAAGTGAGAGTAACAAAGTGCAAATGCAAGCAATTTGATTCAAAATGCAGATGCTATAAAGCAGGACTGTCAAACTCCCAGGCTGGGGGCCAGATGTGTTACATACTGGCCACACCCACACCCAGTTTAGTGAAGGGGGAAAAAGTCCTGATATGTCACATAACACCTCTGTGATGATGTGAGTTTGACACCCCTGCTATAAAGCATTACTCAACTCAAAAATAAAGACTTCCCCTTTAAAGAGAGAAATAGTCTTTGTCATTTCATTTGTCTGCTTCTTTGAGCTGTTATTATTGAAGTTACAGGTCTCTAACTTTTGGACAGCTTACATCAAAAGGAAATTTTGATATTTTTTTTTGCAGAGCTAGACTTTTGTTACATTGTTAGACATTGTACAATAAGTCATGACCCCGGATTTTACTATATCCTGTAAAATGTTAGTACTAAAGCCTTACCCACACATATTTTCTTTGGAATAGAGATCACAATAAAACCTTGAGTCTTCTCCATTTGGAAAAGAAATCCTGTTTTAATTAAGGTGTGCCAAAATCAGAGTGTTTGCTATTTTCTAATAGGCCCAATTCTTTGAAAACACTGGCTTTGTATCCTGGCAGATAATGTTGAGCATTTCTATTTAGTTCTAGAAAGCTTTGTGGAACTCATTAGAGATTGATCTTCATTCTCATTAGGGATAGTTGGAATATTGGAGATAATGTTTTCAGTAGATAGTACTTTCAGATTGAAAAGATCATATGTCCTAAAGAGAGAAACTGATGTCTGGCATCAGTTTTTGGTCTCTAATATATGGTATTGTCACAGATATTTTCTTTGCTTGGTATTATTATATCATGATACCATTGCTTTGGTCACTTTGATCTCACCATAATAATTCTTTTCCTCTTCCTTCTAAATTAGTGTTTGCAAACTTGGGAACTTTAATATATATGGACTTCAACTCCCAGAATTCCCCATCAAGCCATAAACACTATTCTAAATAGTTTCCCTATTTCATACTGCTTTACAGCTCTTTCTAAGTGGTTTACAGAGTCAGCATATTGTTTCTAACAATCTGGGTCATCATTTTACTAACCTCAGAAGATGGAAGGCGAACCTTGAGTGGGTCAAGTTTGAACTTCTGGCAATCGGAAGAATTACCCTGCAATATTGCATTCTAACCATTACCACGACAGCTCTTAAACAGTTACTAACTGTTTTAAAAGTTTCTTGCAATTTTAAAAATTCATTACTTATAATTATTTTATTATAGTGTTGGTCTTTTTACTGTGTTTGTTCTTGGAGCATAAGTAAATCTAATTGATTGATGTTTCCTATTGTGAAATGGTTACACAGTGCTTTGGTACAAAGGAAAAAATATGCTTCAGAACTTGCAGGACCTTCACATAGCACTTGGCAGCTTCTTAAAGCTATTTCTTTTCTGAGGCCACGTGGCTTTCCTCCATCTTGCCATGTGATACAGGAACAGACACCTTTGGTTTAAGAATTCCTTTGGTTTAAGAAGAATTCTAGATGATATATTTCTATACCATATGAAGTAGATTTTCCCCTTCAAATCTAAAGAACTGGCCAGCTTGACTGTTGAATGTCTAATTTCAGTGTTGGAATTTACATTACACAGAATCTTAGACAGACAGTTGGTTACCTCAACTAGGAACTCAAACTATTTACTATTATAGGTAAAACTATTTACCAAGTGTTTTTATTTTTCTGGTCTCTGGTCTATGACTGTAATAAACTGAATTGATTGAAATTGATTGAAGGGCTATGTCCATTAAGTAAACCTGTTGAGTGAAGAGGTGCAACACTAGGGGAAGTGGTAGAGAAAAATAATAGAAATGGCAGCAGTAGCATCAGTGTCCAAATAATAGCAACAATAATATGGTTCAGATTGTGAAGCAATTATATTAAGACCTTGGGTAGGAGGTGACCTGAAGCCATTCACAGTAATAATCATTTAAGAAGCCACAACATATCCTTCAGGTTGGCACTGTCTGGTAAGTCAATAGGGCAAGAGACAGTTGACTTCTGGTTTGGGCTTCTTCGGCAATGGAACAAAATCTGCAATCGTGCGCAGTTTTGATCCATGCTCACTGCCGGAGCACCCTGAGCCGGCTGGAATTGGGACTGAAGCCACCCCATAGAGGTGGTGAAGAGCGGGGAGACTGCCAGTGGAGTTGAGGAGAGCTGCATCTCTCCTCCTCAGCTGGCCATTACTCCCTTTCCTGAAGGTGGTGCAGTGATGGTCAGAAATGGCCACCTCAAGAAGAACCCAACCGGACAAGATTGTGCAATTAACTTTAAACATTAACAAGAAGAGATCTAAGCAAGAAATTGACACAAATTCACTTTGACTTTAATAGGCAATTTTAAGCTAAAAAAAGATTTTTGGATATTTTAAAACTTTCAAAAGAAGGAAAGGAGAGAAAAAGAAAAAAGAAAAGGTTGGGATCTGGAAAAAATGGAGGAGACCACCTGGAAGTAAAAGGAATTAACAGTGAAACTTTAACAAGTTTCCTAAAAAATACACTGTAACTGAAACTTTGTAATAAGTTAAATTGAATAAGATAAATGGAAAGAGAAAGTGGAAAAAAGAAGCGAGAAGCAATAGCTTTGGATTACTGAGATTACTTGGTGATTTTGGGAATTTTGGTTATTGGATTTTAAATGACTAAAATCAATTGGGTGGTTGTTTAAAAGTGTTTAAAATGGCATCACTCCTTGAAGAGTTAAAAATGGAACTTACAAAACAGAAAGAGGATGCACAAAAGGGAAGAGGATCTTTTGGCTTCATATTTCAATTCTTAGAAATGGAGATCCTGAACTATGAAAAACAACAAGAAATGCTTGCAGAACAAGAAGGGCGGGACAAAGAAGCCATCATTAATGACCAAGCAATTCTATATGGGATAAAAAAGGGAAAGGGGGAGTGTGAAAAATTTAAGATCTGAAAAAACAACCAAAAAGAAGAGAATAGTTTGAAAAGCAGTTACAATACTAGGAAGAAGCAGAAAAGAGGATTACAGAAAGGAGAATTAGAATTAGAGAGACAAGGGGTCAAAAAGGGGAGGGAGAAGAAGAGGGCGAAGATGGAAAGGAAAAGAAGTTATAAAGGACAGAAACAGGATATAGAGAAACAGGAAAAATGTACAAAGATTAAAGATATAAGCCTATTTAAAAAAAACAGAGTTAATGGTTGAAAACTCAATTGAAAAAGAGGATTCTGCAAGGGTACATGAGATAGCATTGTTATATTAAAAATAGAAATGAATTAAGAAAATATGAAATATGTGTGATTAAAGTGATAGATAAAATAAATATTGTTATGCAATGGAATGTTTGTTAATTAAATGAAATAAAGAGAATAAGAGAATGTAATTTGGAAAGGATGGGAACATTTTAACTGTTATTAATAACTTATAAAATTTTAACTGAAAAGAAATATGAGTATTAGTTCATAAGAGGAAAGGATGGAAATATTTTAAGTGTTCCTAATGAAGTATAAAATTTAACTGAAAAGAAATGTCAAAGATTCCAATTAATATCAATGCCTGGACTGAATTGAAATAGAACAACTATTTTAGTTATTATGGTTATATATTTTCTCTTTTTAAAAATCTAGTGTGTATTTTTAAGGGAATGTACAAAGCAGAACTCAGCTGATGAGAGTTATATGTTATAAAATAGAGGCTAGAAATTGAATGTTATAATTGCAAAGATATAAATTAAATTATAAATAAGATTTGAATGGATAGTAATTAAAAGATATAAAGGTGTTAAACTCCAGTTAGTAATTACAGGGGAAATCTTGCTTTATGAGAAAAGAAAATATGAAATTGTAAATAGGAGAGACAAAAGTATAAATATAATGATTAGAAAAATATTGAAAATTAGGAAAAGATATATAATTGAATTTAGAAAGAAATGAGATAATTAAAAATAAGGTTGAGGAAAGTAAGGGAAGGGAAAAATTATTGAGAAAATGATAAAATAGTTATAAGATATGGAACAGAATATAAAGATGAATATGTAATTGAATTTATGTCTGTATAGAGTAGTGATAACCTAGAATCATGCTCTTCTCAAAAAGATATTTTATTTGTTATATGTTTTATGAAAACCCAAATAAAATTTTTACAAAAAAAAAATCGGGCAAGAGACAGTTGAAGTGTTGAAAGAAAAACCAGTGTTAATATGGTAGTACTTCCATACTTATTGTTAATTGGTTCTGGGAGTTGCAACAAGTACTAAAATGATTGTCAAACAAACCACATATCTTACCATGTGACCCCTTGTTTTGGCTGGGAAGGTCTTCCTGCATGCCGCTTTCCTATGTCACCAATCTGCCCAACACAGGTGATTTTCTGTCTGCCCTCTGCAACTGTTCCCATCTTTCTTTTGCAACAGCCTTCCCAACATGCCTGAGTTCTTGTCTATTCTCTGCAGCCGTTCCCTTTTTCCTATCACAGCATGACACATCCTAAACAAACGAGTACCAGGACATTTTCACATCAAAATTTTGAGGACCAAATTTGATGAGTTTTGAAGCAATTGAATATCGAGATAGCAATGTAAATATCTTTCCTGCTGTGTGATAGGCTTCAAAATATTCAGGTATGTGCCTTGTCTGTAATCTGAGTTTATATTTTAATTTTGTAAGATGTTCTGATATCCTGACTGAAAATGTTTTAATAGATAATTTTGCCTTAAAAAAATCAAAAGCTGATTAAATAGTTAAAGCTGGGTATTTAAAATATATCTAATTTGTTCATATGAACAGTCACCAGAAGCTCAAAACTTTATTAGATTCTGACTTTTCAACAGAGAACTTAACTGCAACGGTTGTCATTATGTCAGAATTCTGCAGAGAATTATCTAAGATTTGATCCTTGTGATTCCTGATTGTTGCTTTTTAAAGGCTAGGTCCCACTGGCCGACAGATGCAAAACATATGCAAAAAGGACACAGCTGATGAGCAAAATTTTGGGGGTGGCTCCATCCGTTGTTATCCGCTCCAAAAAGTGCCCCAAATATGCATAAACAGAACGGAAAAGAATAGAAAGGAACGGACAGGGGTAGTATGTAGCGGGGATGTTAAACGGATGTTCGTAGGAAGTCTAGCGGATGACAGCGGATGGAAGCGGATGACACATCCAAAGGGCTTCCGGGGGAGAATTGCGAAGCGGATGCATAGGGAAGGAGCGATGCTTAGTGGATGCACGGATGCATCACGGACGACCTATAGGAAGCAAGCGGATGGCATAGCGGATGTATATCAGATGCAAAGCGTTCACGTGGCATGTGGGGAGTATAAATTGCGTCAGCTCCGGGGATATAAAAGGATGCAGCTCAAACGGCGTCAGCATTCAGAGGAAAGATGTGCTGCCACAATACATCTTCAAGAACACCATGGTTCATCAGTCAGGGAAGAAGAGCAAAGCCTGTGCCTACTCCTGCCAGCCCTGGCAAGAAGGAAAGACACCATCCCACCCCCTGGCACGACTCTGAACTGCTGGTGCTTCTCCTGCTGGTGCGCCGGTGCTTCTCCTCTGCTGGTGCTGCTGGGTGTGCTGCTGGCTGTGCTTCTCCTGCTGCTGGTGCTGCTGCTGTGGTGGAACCAGCCCAAGGCCCTCAACGACCACTGCTGCTCAAACCCCTGAAGGCCCTGCGTTGAAGCCCGCTTGCCAGAGTGGAGGAAGATCGGGCAGGGAAGGAGAAGGGAGAGAGGAACATACATCGCTTTCCGAGGAGCATGAGGAGGAGGTGCTGGAATGGCTGAGGGACAGACTCTATCGCGCAGCAAAAAGAACAGGCCAGCTTGGAGAGACAAGGCAGAGAGCCTGGGGTACACTGCGGATTGTCATCCTGGGTGGTGGAAGCACATGCACACGCTGGGGTATGGCAGCTACACCTCAAGAAATCTGGGCAGGCCGCTGTCAAGCTCAACCTAGGAACGCCGCGGAGATGTACGTCAATGGCCAAGTGCAGCTTCCTGGAGGGTAGATCTGCACTGAGGAGCAAGGCCCCCTGACAACGCCTCTCCCTCAGACAGCAACAGACAAGCCAGTCCTCTTCCAGTCCAGGAGACCAGCTACACTGTCCAGTCCAGTTTGTCTTCGGAGGAACTCCATGGCAGAAGAACCCCTGACAGCTGCCTCTCCCATAGCCAAGGACGTGGAAGGATCCCGCTTTCACAATGGACGCAAAGAAGCAGCAGCACCAGAGACCAACCCACACCCAACCCAGCTCACAGGATGCAGGCACGAGAGGCAGACTGGAGGGCCCAGAGCCACACTGTCCTCTTGGAGATCAGGGACACCCAATCAAGACCAGCATAGATCTTCTCTCTCAGCTGGTCCACAGCAACCATACCATCCTCAGAACCGAAGCCCTTCATCACTACGTGAAGCCAGACATCATGGACCCTACCCAAGCCCCAGTACCAGGTGATGAAGGAGAAGATAACAGCACTTCTGCCCAAACCTCAAGGCCAGCTGAACCTGCCTCTACCCACTTCAGGTCTGATCTCCACCCCAGCCGATGTCACAGCCCTTCCATGGCTTTCAAGCAGCCCCTTGCCAACCAAAGGCTACGAGTACCGGACTTCCCACAACAAGAGGCAGACCTTCCAAGTCCAGGCCCAGGTACATACACTGCCACAGATGCCTCACCTTCACCCAGCTGCAGACCAGACAGCCCCATACACTCCTCCTTCCTCCCCGCCACAGCCAAAGACCCTCAACAGAAAATCTGTCATCTGTATTGTGCCTGACAATCCCAGGTCCTTGAGGAGGGCCTCTCAACCTCACGGGACTCGAGTCAGCTCTCTGAGAGCTTCCTGAACACACCATCCCCGGTTTGTAATCTTGGGGCAAGCCACCCCAATGGCACTCAGACCAAGCACTCCAGCCACAGCCAACCTCCACAGTCCCCTGCCTACTTAACAGCTGAGACCATGGACATTGCCTCAGAGTGACTGAGAATAGTGCCAGAGACTGAGTTGTTACGCTGTTCCTTTATTTTTGCTTAAGAACTTGACTTGGTTCATTTTGCTTTTTTAATAAAGTCATACAGTTTTTACTTAAAACAGTTATTAATAAAGGTTATCTTTGCTTAAGACACTTGGTTCTTTTTTTTACTGATAAGGTGTTTGGTGAAAACTTTGAAAAAATGGTTAACGCTCTTTGCATGGCTTGTGGGGTGGGTTAAGGATAGTTGTGGGATAGGTAAAGGATAGCTGTGGGAATAGATAAACCTCCAGTGCAAGCATAGTGGGATTGGTATGGTCCACCTCCAGCTCACCAACACTATTCCCTTTTTTATCAATAACAATTTAATTTTTCCATGATCAACACATTTCAAAATAACAAAGCTGCTTTATTATAAAAATGCTCTATTCATTGTAGGACCACTCAACATACATTGGCCCCAATCTCATCAGTGTTATGAGACAGGCTCAACGAAGCATCCAATTAACCATGCTATCATCCTGTCCTTGCCAACTCCATGCTTCCAGCTGGGGATTGCACCAGTTGTTTCAGGAGGTTGCGCTGCTTCTTCCTCACCACGTGAAGCTCTGTTGTACATCCACAGTGTCTATCAGGTTTTACGGTCCTTGCCTCCATTCAACCAGGCTCCATGTCTCCATTCCTCTTGTTGATGGTCCATAAGACTGTTTCTGCAACACTGGGTGGTGGGTGTGCATGAGAATTGTGGCATGATGCAGCAATCCCAGCTTCCGCGATCCTCCTCACAGTCTTGTGGTGAGTGCTGCATGTGGTGAGAAGTACCTGGAAACCTGCTGGCCAAGCATGCGCAAAAGGGTGTTCTCCACCACCCGTCTTCCACTGGACATGCCCGTAGTTGAAGATCCTCTCTTCACGGGTGGGTATCTTGAGTGTAAGGGCTTCCATGAAACGTTAGGGTTTCCTGAGGGAGAAGGCGTCATCCATCCACAATAAAGTAGGGCACATCTTGTGTGTCGTTGGGTAAGGGGGTCTGGATTTCCGGGAAACCCAATGATGAGGTTGCATTCCAGCCCATCCTTGAGATCACTGGCATTGTGTATCTGGCTATCTGAAAGCCTGACCCGTTTGCCTGAAGCATCGGATGTCATGAACTTGGAGTCAGCATCAACCATGGCAAAGAGGGATGATACTGAACGAAGCCCTTGTAGTTGAAATAATTTGGACCTCTAGAGTTGGCTGGAGCTTTGCAGGCCACGTGCCTTCCCATCTATGGCTCCAACGTGTGGGGAAAGTTCCACTCTGATACCACTGTTCTGCAACTTTCCTCGCAGCCTTAGTGGTGGGACACTGGAGAGCTTCCTCCACCATATTCTTCATGTGGCCTGCAACCACTTCTCTGACCACTTTGCTGATGGTGTTGTGTGGCCCCCTCCTGGCAAACTGCATATTTCTGTATGTGGTTCCAGAGGCCAAGGCTGTTGCAAAGATCAGTGCCAACCTTCAGTCCAGGTCCAGGTTTGCGACGGAAGCTTGGTGTCAGCTTGGTCAACCTGGGTCTCAGATGCTCTAACACAATTTCCCTACAACCATGGCTGGTGGCATCCCTCAATAAGTGCTGGAATGCACGAGTGTCTTCATCTTCTCAGCTCCACCATCAGCTTGTCATACAGTCCCAACTCCATTCTTCTCCCGATCCATCGCTCGGACCCAACAGCTTCTTGAACGTCTCCTTCTTCTCCTTTGTATAAAAGGTGAAAAGTCTGAACAGGTTTTGGTTCTAGTGGATGAATGAGGCGCAGCTACTGTTAGGACTGTGTCATATCCATGGTGGGGGAACAATTTGATGATGTGGTAAGACCAAGACAGGGTGAAGAGGTTCCCTGTACAACCACAACTGCTTTGGACTCATACTGATGATCCAGATGATTTTCTCCTCCTTTTTAAAGGAAATATTGGTTTTCGCTAGTTTGTCCTTCTACATATAGACATTTTACTGCAGACAACCTAAATATCTGAGATACAACCCATATACAAATGTTTTGTCTGTTTTAAAATGCTTTATATACGAGATGCATCCGCTTACATCCTTTCTATTCCATGCTACTAACGCTGTGTCGATGTTCCATGTACCTTTCGTTTCCCTCCTCTTTCCATTTTCAGCTGCAGCGGATGTGAAGCTTGAGGGATGTCCAGAGAATGCAAGAGGATACAGTGAATGTTTAATGGATGATTTTTTATACGGAACATAGAACTTTGTCTGCCCATGATATGTCAGCAGATGTACATCTACGTGGCGGAAAAGTTCATGGCCGTTCAAAAAGTTTTTTCGTGCAGCTAAACTTTCTTGCGTGGATGAAAATCTCAGTGGAAGATTGGAAGCTTGGAGTGGAAGGGATGCTCGACGGACTAGAGCGTATGAAACACGTATGCAGTGAGTACACAACGGATGCATTGCGTTTTCCAACGGATGGCAAGCTTTTTTTTCCCTTTTACATCCTCTTTGCACCCGTTGGTGCAGTGGGACATGGGCTTAATGGTTGAAATGATTCTAGAGAGATTAGGTTGTCACATATACTTGTGGATGAATAGTATTTACATGGTAAATAAATAAATGGTATTTATTAAATGTGCTGGTAGCCAAGGACATACTGTTATAAAAACAAGAAAATTAGTAACGTTTAACGTAGGCACATCAAAGCAGTTGCTAAACCCAAGGGAAAAATAGGTTAGTGAATCATGGATTTTTTTCATTTAATGTTAACATGTCTTTCTTCTACTGTCTTTAGTGTGGCATTTATAGAACATGTTACAGTAACAAGTTTTTAAAGTGCTTTAACAATGCAGAATACTTTATGTCTTGGAACGATTAATGACTAAGATTGAAATACGCTTCTCCCCCCACACTGTCTCATCATTCTCTTTCACTGAAAACTGACAAAACATCCTGGTATCTTATGTAACAAGGAACAATTAATAATCAATTATGACAAATCTAAACTTCTAGTCTTTTGTAACAAAACACAAATGGATAATTGATTTCCATGAACTGGAACAGGTTAAATATTATAAATATTTTGGCCTAGTATTTCAGGCCTTGAGAAAATTCACAGCCCAGGTAAAGTATGCCACTTCTATTGCCCAAAAGAGCACACAAGCAATAATTAAATTTTATAGGCAACAAGGGAAAAATTATAGCTCAGCAGAAGTTAAATTGCTTATAGCTAAAACAGTTGCCCAAATATGGGATATAAGTCAGCACAAACCTGAGGGCTTATGAAGTCATTTAATTAAATTTTCTTGGAATTCTTGTTTGATACTCCAAAATGCACTTCCAATACAATATCGAGGCTTGAAACTATCATGCCAAGTATTAAGGATCAGGCCTGGACTAGGATTATAATCTCAGAATTTAGAATCATGTTTCATCCTACAGGCCTGGTGCCCCTGCTGCTGTCTGACGATTACCAATCCCTTTGGCACTGTACCTGCACACTCTGCATTCTTGGCTTCCGTTTTGAATATCTAAGTCATTAACCAAAGACCAAATGAAATAGTAAAAGAGAGTATCAAGGATATTGATTGACAAAATTCAATTTTTTTAACAACCGGTTATGTGGCCATGGCTGAGTTATGTGGCCATGGTGAGTGTGGCTAGGTGGGTGTGGCTAAGTAAGTGCGGCTAGGTGGATGCGGGTAGGCATGGGTCCTCCTCCTCCTTCTCCTCCTCCTCCTCCTCCTCCTCCTCCTCCTCCTCCTCCTCCTCCTCTCTTGTTCTTCTTCTTGTTGTTCTTGTTCTTGTTCTCTTCTTCTTCTTCTCTTCTTCTTGGCTACTTTCTTCTTCTTCATTCCTTCTTCTCTTCTTTCTTCTTTCTTCTTTCCTTCTTCTTCTTTCTTCTTCTTCTTCATTTTTTTTCGCTCTCCTCCTCCTCCTTCCAGCACCCCCCCACTCCATTTTTTTGCCTCCTGGGCCTCAGGGAAGCCTTCTGGGCAAAGCAGTAAGACAGTGAGGGGGATCCAAGCATAGCTGCTCGTCCAAACAGCTGATCATTAGGAGGAAAAATAAGAAAAGAAATACCTTAAGGAGTGACTGGGAGGGGGAGAATGTATTCAGCGATGTCGGGCATGCATGATAAAGACTGACTGGGAGGGGAAGGGAGGAGCAGGCAGAGAGGGTGGGTCCAGCTGGGGGCACAATTTGCCAGTTCTCCGAACTGCGCAGAATCATAACAACCAGTTCTATAGAACCAGTCTGAACTGATAGAATGCCATGCCTGATGTGTGCCTTGAAATCAATTGTCAAATGTTGGACAGTTGCAAGCCCTCTACTTCAAGGTATCTGTACAATTTAACATAAGCAAATATAGATTAATTTTTCCAGAGCTCACTTTGAAGGTTTACAGAGAGCTTGCCCTTGTGGAATCAGACAGGTAGAAACCATCCATGTCTTAATATGATGTTCTTTCTTTGATACCCCAGGATCTGCTGTAATCACCCACATCATTCCGAAATATGAGTGTCTTATGAATCAGGTCTAATACTGGTGATACTCTGTCATAAATCTTAGTCCCTGATCAGCCATATTATGCTGTTCAGATCTCTGTGCCTGAAGATTTTCAGAGGAGGATAGTTGAAGGATAAATCAAGTGGCTATTTGTATATGCTTTTTCTGGTCTCAATATGATTCTGCTTTGGGCTGTGTTTTTCTGTTCAGAAGAGGTACAAAAGTTGGAAATTCTTCTGGACTCATAGATTCTGCTCTGGAGCAGCTATGGGCTAGGAAGGCCTTCACGCAGACTCATCTAATGCATCAGTTGCATTCTTTGATGACTTGGGAGTTCTCTTTCATGTTTCTCACAATGTACTCATCCCATGTGTAGACTGCTGCAACATACTCTACATTGGACTGCCCTTGGAGACATTCAGAAGTAACTGCAAATCCTGGATTAAACAGATTGCTTTGATCTTTTCCAGTCAGGATTCAGTCCTGGATTTGGAATAGAAATGGCATTGATCATGCTTTTAAATAATCTTTGATAAGAGGGGATGGGCAATTATCCTTGCTCTGCCTGACCTTTTAGAGGCCTGCAATACTATCAACTGTGGTATCTTTCTGGACCTGTGGGTGGAGAATTAACAAAGAACAGTATATGCGCTTTCTTACCTTCAGAAGTCACTGTGTTCCCATTCTAATCACAGGACAATTTGGCAATGTGGATAAGCCCCATGATTGGGAACATCTTCACATTTATCTTTAACTGATTCTTCCTTATTCCTTTTTCATAATGCAGTATCTTTTTTACTAGGTCAAGCTCATGTTATGCATCCAGCACCATAATTTAAACAGTCCTGTTGAATGTTATAAAATATTAACTTGGAATATATGTGGGATTTCAAATCTTCTTAAATCTAACTTCAGGTCAGTTTAAAACACATAACTTTAATATTTATTTACATCAGGCATAACTTTGGATTTTTTCTTTTAGGCTGTGTATGAAAAGGAAATCATTTGCAGAAGGAGAACATTTGCAGGGTATATGTGGGTAGAACCCAAACAAAACTGTTACCACTAGGAAATGTCCTAGCACTAATATGTAAATTTAATTGTGAACTAAAATCTTGAAAGTAGAAGCCATTCTTCTACTAGGACTTTGTAAAAGAGAATGCAGAGGGTCATTTTTCCAGAAAATATACTCTAATCCAACTCTTCTTTTGTTGGGTTGGTTACTGGTGGATGCTCTGATTTTTCAGTCCTGCCTCCTTGTAATACTTGGTTAAATTATAGCAGCTATCTCTGTGAGCTTTTTCTGAAAGTAAACCTTTTGGTCTGCTATAGTAAACAGGCTTTAAAACCATAAAGAGCAACATATACAATGTATAACTTCATATGGATGGATTAATTAGATACAAGAAATGGTATTTCTGTAGTCTTTGTTCACCTCTCATTCATCTAGATTTTCCCTCAAAGTAATGTTCCTACTTCAGTTTATGTCATCATTTCATGATGCCAATAGATTCAACTTGGCTGGAATTCTTATAAAATATTTTCCTGGAAATTCCTTTTTAGCTTTATAGAAAAATATATAAAGATCAACTTACTATTGCCTATAACTTGGCCAATTTTCCTGCAGTGGTCTCCCTATGCTTTTCTTATTTCTCTTTGACATTTCAGGTGTTGGTCAATATAACTTCCTTCTGCTATAATTTTTTAAATTCATAGTATTTAATTAGTATTTAATTAAGAAAAAGAAACCATCAAACAAAGTTCTTTTTAAGCTTCTCTAAAGTTTATGAAGAAATGGTTTGTGTTTATTCAGTTTAGTGCAAAGGATGAATAGAAAGCTGATTAATAAAATGACATGGCTCTCTTGCTTCAAGAAGCAGTGGCCAATGGGCTTACCTTTGCTTGATTTCTGGAACTCCTTTTAGTTGCTAAAATGCTAGCGAGGTTTTGCCAGGATGAAAAGTGCCTCAATAATAAAAATTGCCTCATATTATTTTGTTCCTTGTTGAGATGAATTGACAGCTGCCTCAAAATCATATGGTAACTTCTCCTGAACTTTCTTAACTAGGTTGAAATAATGGGAGATGACTAGACATAAATTGAATCAGTTATTATTGTGAATTGGACATAATTCACCTACATTTTCATTGGTTCCCTCGGAAGGGAAAGGTGGAACATAAATTGAAATAACAGAACAACCATTATATGATTTAAGGTATTATATGATCATGATCTTTTATATAAATACACTTCAGACTTGCTACATCCCTCGACTTTGAAAGGAACTGACCACATTGCTTGCAAACCTTTGTTTCCAGGCATAAAAATCCCCTCTGAAAAGAATTTAACCCAATCATTCAAATCTCCATAAAGGAGTTAACATTTTTATATAATGAAGAAAATTGGATAACTTTTTAAATAAGGATTTTCCTCTTTTTTTGATGTAAATCTATCTTGTATGTATAGAAATTATAGAGGTGATTTGGAAATTGAAATATTGGGAGATTTCAGATTTTGGTTCTGGGAAGGATATAATCTTGGTATGTACTTTATAATGGTGACTGAATGAATTAATTTTATGCTGTTCATACCTTCCAAAAAGGAAATAATGCATGTCAACATAATGAGGAAAAATATCATTTTAAATAATTTCTTTTATAAAAATTAACATACTTAATAGCTATTTTGATTAATTCAATAGCCTTGACTCTTTGTTGGTGGTAATGACTATGAAAAATACCTGCATAAAATTTGAGAAATGACTTTCAGAGACAAATGTATTATTATTTCCAGATTACATTATGGACTTCTAATGGTGTTTTATAAAAAAAAAACCAGATCTTTGGTGTAATTATCTACAGATGACATATTTTCAGCAGTATCATATTTGTATGAAATTAATGTGTATTTTAAAAAAGGGCCACATAAAAACGATGTCTGACTTTGGACTTATTTTTCTTTGCTCATTTTCTATTTTTTTGCCTTTCTATTTTAAATGAAAAGCAAACTAAAAATAAATTAAGGTAATTCCCCAAAAGGAATACATTTTCCCTGGAAACATTTACTTTCTCCAGAGTCATTACCTTTTAATGTTTACATCACCACTCATTTGACAAAAAATGTTTGGTTTATTAATAATTTATGCATTTTAATACATTGCTGATCATTTGTTGTCCTCTGTTAAAGGTGTTGGATAGTTTTGCATTGATATTTTGTATTGTTGAAATTGTTTAATTTTTTGTTATGCCTCCTGTGTGCTGTTAAGAGAAATACCATAATTTCTGATCAACATCTGTTCAAAAAACTTATCATAGCTATTCACACTTCTCCTCCACTATTATTCATGTAGGATGAACTGTCAATGCATTGCTTATTTTATGCCAAAAAACCAAACTTTTTTTCATTGACATTTTAGACCTTTCTTCATTTGGAACATTTAAAAAAATTCTTCAATTGCTTTTTACAAATCTTCGCTATTTGTATAGTTTTGCCAGAATAATTTCTGGAAGGAACTTCAGCTTTTATTGTCCATTTTCTTATCTATGATTGGAATAATGGTATTGGTATCTATTATAATGCACACATTTCCCTTTTTGAAAAGAGAGTTTATGGTTCCTATGGTACCAATATACAACAATATCTCCATTAGGAATTTCATTTTATTGATTGTCATTGTAATTCAAATGCAGAATTGTTCTGCCTTATAATATATTTAGCTTTATATTTTCTGTAAGTTATATTTTCGATAGATTTCATTTGTTCCCTTGCAACACTTATTAAAGCCCGAGGAGATTATAGACTGTTGACTTCTTTAATGACAAAGGGCGGGGGAATATTCTCTGCTTGAAAAACTTTAGTGCACCATTTTGTTTTGCTATTAAGCATATATCTCTTCCATTTGGAGGGATTGGAAGAGTCTGGTTTTGTAGAAGTCTATGTCTCCCTAAAACCTGCACTTAATACCACATTTGGCAACCTCAAATTCACTAAATGCTTCCTCTCCTTTAACCAAATGCTTCCTCATCCTTAACAAAGGCTTGCAAAAGAGTCACAGCAATCCGTGTTTCTTGGATAGTTAAGAAACATAGATGCACAAATAAATACCGTGCAATAAGGTTTTATCTATTGTAGGAACAGCAAACTGAGCTACATTTGAATTTATCAGTATTAAACAATCAATTAGCATAAACAATGTTTCGCAGTTCTCTTATAAAGGTACAGACATTTACATGTCTATCCAATGTTATTCTCATTTTATAATGGAAAGTCAAATACTTAAAGCCCATGTCACACTGCCAACGGATGCCAAAAAGGACACAGCGGACGAGCAAAATGTTCATCCATTGTTATCACTCTCCAAAAGGGGCAAAATTTGCATAACCAGAGCGGATAACACGGACGCGTGAGGACGCCATGGCGGCGGATGCAAAGCGGATGCGGAACGGAAGCCCAGTGGATGGAAGCAGATGGGAGCGGATGGCACATCCCGCAAGCTTCGGGGGCCACAGCAAAGCGGACGCCGGAACAGAATACAGCGGTTGCAGAGCGGATGCACAGCAGAAGCCTTAATTGGATGCCTGGTGTTAATTGGCATGCAGGGAGGATCATTGCGTCAGCCCCGCGGATATAACGGAAGCAGCTCAGAACGCAGGTTGCATTTCAAGAGAAAAGACCTGCTGCGGACGGATTTTGGCTGCCTTGCTTCCCTGGCCTGTATGTCTGCCTGCAAGCCTTAGCTAGACAGCCTTTGCTTGCCACGCTTCTCGCTGCCACCCTCCCTGCCAGCCTCCCTGCCAGCTTGTTTTCCTGCCAGCCTCCCTGCCAGCCAGCAACCCCACAACCATGTTCGGAAGCACAGCAAGCCGTCACTCAGTCTGCTGGCGCTAGTCGCCTGGGCAGGAGAGGAGAGCAGGGGGCTACCATATGCTCGCCGCCGCTGGCCGGCTCACTCGGTTCTCCTGTGGGGCTTCGTGCAGCGATGGGCTGTCGCTCTTCTGGGGCTGGCACTTCTGGCTGCTTTCTGCTTTCTGGAGGGAGCTGATGACAAGCACTCCAGCACCAGGCCACCCCCACAGCACCTGAACCCTTCACCCCTGAGTACTGAGCGGCCAGAGGAGTGCCAAGAAGACTCAGTTTTGTGTCTTATAGGCTTTGTTGTTGAATGAAGTTCTTATTTATGATCACACACTTTGTTCATTTGTGTCTTTTTTATAAAGTCTTTGCTGGGAAAGCTTTTATGGAATGGATTGTAAGCGCTTTTGCTTGCTTGTGGGTATTGGGTAAGGATATGCTTTTGGGATGGGTTAGGATACCTCGTGGGATGGGTAAGTAGCTATGGGGGATGGGTTTAGGATAGCAGTGGGATAGATAAGCCGTGCCAGGTGCAGCTATAGTGGGACTGATGGTCCACTCCAGCCCACGTGGGCCAGCAACTCAGGTTCCCTTTATAATCACAATGATATATCAATCATCCACACATGTGCAACATAAACCAACTCTTTATTAAACGCCCTGTTCATTGGTAGGCTAACCAAAACATACATGGCCCAATTCTCCCGTGTGATGAGACAGGCTGAAGGAAGCATCCATTAAGCATTTACCATCCTGTCTTGCCACTCCACTGCTCCAGCTGGGGAGTTGCACCAGTGTTTCAGGAGGTTGCGCTGCTTCTTCCTTTTGCGTGAAACTCTGTTGGGGCCTTGCACATCCTTAGTGTCTATCAGGTTTACCCTTGCTCCATTCCCCCAGGCTCCATGTCCCCATTGCCTTGTTGGAGGTCAACGAGCCTGTTTGCAACACTGGGTAGTGGGTGCGCATGAGATTGTGCAGGATGCAGGCAAAGCTTCCGCGATCCTCCTCACAGGTCCTCTGGGCCTATGCTGCATGTTGGTGGAGAAGTACCTGAACCTGTTGGCCAGGATGCCAAAGGTGTTCTCCACACACCTGTCTTGCCCTGGACAGCCTGTAGTTGAAGATCTCTCTTCCACGGGTGAGGTATTTTGGAGGGTGTAGGGCTTCATGAGGTAGGTTATGAGGAAGAAGGCGGTCATCCCCACGATGAGTAGGGCACATCTTGCCTTGTCGTTGGCAGCGGGTCTGGATTGCTGGGAAGCACCACCATGAGGTTGCCTTCCAGCCGTCCTTAAGGTCACTGGCGTTGTATACCTGGGCATCTGAAGCTGACCCATTGCCTGAAGCATTGATGCACATGAACTTGAGTCAGCATCGACCATGGCGAAAGAGGATGATTCTGAAGAACCCTTGTAGTTGTGATAAAGTGGACCCGACTTGGCTGGAGCTTTGCAGGCCACTTGCTTGCCATCTAGATGGCTCCAACAGTGTGGGGAAGTTCCCACTTCTGATACCACTGCTCTGCAACTTTCTTCCATCTTCTTCAGTGGAGGGGTACTGAGAGAGCTCTCCTTGTAATTCTTCGATGATGGCCTGCACCACTTCTCTGACCACACAATGCTGATGGTGTTGGGTGGCACTCCAGCCATACTGCATGCTCCTGTAGGTGGTCCTGAGGCCAGGTGTGCGCAGAGTGAGTGCACCTTGAGCCCAGGTTCCAGGCTGGGCCGGAAGTTGGTGTTTGTCTTGCTCAACCTGAGTGTCAGCGCTGCACAAGTTCGTCAAACATAGGCTGGAGGCATCCTCATGAAGTTCCTGAACTCCCGAGTGTCTTCGTTCCTGAGTTCCACCACCAGCTTGTTGTCAGGTCCGTCTCTGATCTTCTTGGTGAACCATCTTTGGACCCAGACTTTTTTTGGGTGGCCTCCTTTTATCTTGGCCCGTAATGAAGTTCACAGAGCCTGTAGATGGTTTCGCACTGTTTGCAGAAGATGGTGGCTGCCGAAAGGACTTTGTCACAATCCACGGTGGACATGATGGATGCTGTGGAGAGGAAGAGTCAGATGAAGGCTGCAGAGGTCTGCACAGCTTGGCTGCTGTTCTGAAAGTGAGATGCAGGTGAGTTGCTCCCCCTTTTATAGGCAGAATAGGTGTCCTTTGCATCCTCTAAGGCATCCTCTAGGCATCCTGCGACATCCTTAATATCCGAGATAGGTCCCTCTGCGAACTGTTTTTTCCATTTTAAACGCTTTGTTTTCGTGCTGCATCCACTAGCATCCATTCTGCATCGTTCTGCATCCGTTCTGCATCCATTTCTGCATCCCTTCCGCTTCTCCTGCGTCCGAGCGGATCCGAGTTGCGTGGATGCGGACGGATGCGTAGCAGATGCAGAACGATGAACTGGATACGATTTTCTTGCCAAAAGTTTTGGGCAGCCCAGAAAACTTTTGGAGCAGATGAAACGTCCATAAATCGGATGCTGGACGGATAGAGAGGAAGCCAAATGGAGGCAGTGAGTACATCGCGTTTTCCAACGGATGGCAAGCTTTTTTGTCTGTTTTACATCTTTTGCATCCGTTGTTTCGGTGTGACAT
>BHFT01033478.1:0-36232 GCA_004320025.1 Laticauda laticaudata
GTTATTTGGATTATCCCTGGACTGAAAACTGACTGCTTTAACCGTGAATGACTTGGACTGTGTTTGAACTTTGTGTAATCGTTTTACTGGAAGTAAAAACCTACATTTTACTGTACAGTGTGGCTGTGTGCTGTGCGTGTGTTATTCTTCATTACTCTCACTACGTCTCTCTGTGTGCACTCATTCTCCTAATGGGGAATTACTTCAAGAGGTAGAGGTAGACAGTTTTCTCTCTGGACACACTGAAAATATACCTGCTGCAAAAAACTTTCGCATTGGCAACATGAAGGGCATTCAGCCAGTAAATTTAGTTGCCAGACTCCACTCCACAAGGAATTATCGGGTTATTAAAAGAGGAGGATATTGTATAAAATAGAAAATTCTGTTTTGTCCTCAGAAATGAAATTGAATGTAGAGAAGGATAAAGTTATGTGAAAAACAAATTCAAGAACAGTTAAGTAAATGACAGTTTAGACCAGGAAGGAAGAGGGGGTGAGAATGAAAATGAAGATGACCCTTACTTTAATAAATTTAGTACAAGTGGGAGTATATGGAAACTTCGTCAGCATTTCAATATTCTGTTACACTTTATTACAATATTTTTATTGATTGATCAAATTGATACACTTCCCATTTAACTATCTAAATAACCCTGAGTGGTTTAGAAGTAGAAAGATAATAAAATTTTTACAGATATACTTCCAGTAGTCCTTTTCTGCAGGATTTGTCAATCTTTCTGCTTACTGAAACCCCATGGGCTGACTTCAGGAGATGAAAAAGAATGGGCAAATGAGGAGATCAACGACCTAATGAGAAGAAGGTTATGGAATGAATGTAGTGAGTTTGATAATTTATCTCAGCAACTTATTGGACGAAGTAGTAATAAATGTGTGATTGAAGTGAGAGATTTTAATGAAGTACTTCAGCCACATTTCATCATTGTCTCTCACAGCAGAGCTAGCAGAAGGTGCCTTGTGTTTGCACAGGCAGATGTTCAAAAGGTCGAGCTTTGCCTGGCGGGGCTGCATCTGTTGAATTTGCCCCCCCCCGCTCACTTTGCTTTGCAATGGAGCCCATGAAACCAAAATGGGGTGGATTCTTGGGGTGCCCTTTGGCCCCCTGGGGCTGTGGGAGCACGCCTGCCTATAGAAGATGGGCATTGCAATCCCCAGCCCCAGTTGCAAGACTGTGGAGGCTTGAGTGCTGGTCTGAGGCACCATTGGGGTGCTTGGCCCCGAAGGTACAACAGGTGGTGGTGTGTTCAGGAAGCNTCTGCCTTTGGGGGGGGGGAGGAGGGGGGTGTTGTTTGCTTGCTTGCTTAAAAGTTTCCAAAAGTTGCCAAAAGGCCGCCTCATGCTTTGCAGTACTGGCTTCAGGGAAAATACAGGCTGATTACCCAATGGGGGCAACTGGAAGTTCTTGTTTCATGCACTTTGGGCAGTTCCAGTTACTGGCAAGATTGGTTTTTCTGGGCGTGTACATGGATACCACTGAACTAGGCTGTTGTTTCTGTGTCATACAATATATGTGGGTATATACCAAACATGGGGATGTGGTGTGGTTCAGTGGCTAAGAAGCTGAGCTTGTCGATCAGAAAGGTTGGCAGTTCAGCGGTTCAAATCCCCAGCGCTGCGTAACGGAGTGAGCTCCTGTTTATTCGTCCCAGCTTCTGCCAACCTAGCAGTTCAGGAGCATGTAAAAATGCAAGTAGAAAAATAGGGACCACTTTGGTGGGAAGGTAATGGCGTTCCGTGCGTCTTTGGCATTGAATCATGCCGGCCACTTGACCACGGAGATGTCTTCAGACAGCACTGGCTCTTTGGCTTTTGTAATGGAGATGAGCACTACCCCCTAGAGTCGGAAAAGACTAGCAGGGATGTGCGAGGGGAACCTTTACCTTTACCTTACATAATTTTGTATTTATTTATTTTGTCATGTTGTCGAATTGGTCACCAGCCAGACACCAAGGAACCAAAACACAAGCGAAAACTTTTCGAGCTGGGGCAAATAACCCCATTATATAATATATGAGCCATGGTGGCACAGTGGTTAGAGCACAGTATTGCAGGCTATTTCTGCTGACTGCCGGCTGCCTGCAATTTGGCAGATCGAATCTCACCAGGCTCAAGGTTGACTCAGCCTTCCTTTCTTCCAAGGTCGGTAAAATGAGGACCCAGATTGTTGGGGGCAAGAGGCTGGCTCTGCAAACCGCTTAGAGAGAGCTAGAAAGCACTATAAAGTGCTATAAAAGTCTAAGGGCTATTGCTATTGCTCTTCTATTCCCCTTCCTGCCTGCCTGCCTGTTTTCAATCCATCTATCCATGGTGCATAGTTGTTAGAATGCAGTATTGCAGACTAACTCTGCCAGTTGCCAGCAGTTCAATTCTCACATGCTCGAGGTTGACTCGGCCTTCCATCCTTCCAAAGTGGGTAAAATGAGGACTGAAATTGTTGGGGGCAAAAGCTGACTCTGTAAACCGCTTAGAGAGGACTGTAAAGCACGGTGAAGCAGTATATAAGTCTAAGTGCTATTGCTATGTGTGTATATGCATACTTTTGTATTTATTTATTTAGTCATGTTTACCTAGTGTATATTGGAGGTGGTGACTCTTTGAGAGCTATATGCAATGAACTTTTACTTCAATGTATGCCGATCAGCGTACATTCAAAGTGACCATAAAGTTATTATTCTATTCCTATTTCAAACATGTTCTGTTATTCATTCTCTTAGCTTTTGGGGACTTTTATCGGCTCTTGTTTTTTTTTAACTCAATTTTGCCTGCCCAGACAGCTACAAGGCCTCCTAACTGCATAATCTACTGAATCCACATGGCTAGTGCACAGGGCCAAAGCTGATTGTGGACAGGATCTACTCCAAGCAGGGCAGGATATGCTTCTAAGCTTTAGTTCGGGGGTCCCCAACCCCCAGGTTCGTGGCATGCCAAAAACTGGTCCATGCAAACAAGCCAAATCCTATCTGTGGGAAATGGGCAGCATGAGAAATCATGTCCCCTCTGACTTGTGGAAAAGCCTTTCTCCCTGGTTCCCCAAAATTTGCAGGCCACTGCTATACATCAACCCTTCTGGCCTTTCCTTCCTTCCTATCAACCGATTAACGTGGGATCTGGACTCCTGAAGCTTCAGCAAGATTCCTTACCTTTTCCTCTCCTGGTTGGAGGAATATGGTCCAAAAGGAGAGATTTCTAATTCTCTGCAGGATCTGTCAGGGTTTCGACGGATCAAAAATCTCCCCTTGTTGATTTCTTGTCAGACATTTTTGGTTTGTTGAGCAATTAGGGCAGCTGTCCAGAAATACTAGGATGACGACAAAGAGGAGGAACTGGATGGCCTCCAACCTTGAGTCTGGAATGCAGGCAATGCAGAGGCCCGATTTTAGTTAATAATTTAAGATGGTGTAGCTTGGACACCAGAATGGGAACCTCATATTTACTTGCTGGTCTTTTGGATGGATGAATGAATTCTTTATTGGCCAAGTGTGATTAGACACACAAGGAATTTGTCTTAGTGCAAATGCTCTCAGTGTACATAAAAGAAAAGATACATTTTTTAAGAATTATCATGTATAACACTTAATAATAACCACAGGGTTATATAGTCATAGGGTATATAGTAAATAGAATATCGTCATAGGGTACAATAAGCAATCAAATCATACAAGAAACAGTCAATATAAATCGTAAGGATGCAAGCAACTAAGTTAGTCATACAGTCACAAGTGGGAGGGGATGGGTGATAGGAACGGTGAGAAGATTAATAGTAATAGTAGTGCAGACTTTGTAAACAATTGGACAGTGTTGAAGGAATTATTTGTTTAGCAGAGTGATGGCATTGGGGAAAAACTCTCCTTGTGTCTTGTCGTTCTGGTGTGCAGGGCTCTGTAGCGTCGTTTTGAGGGAAGGAGTTGAAACAGTTTTATGTCCGGGATGTGAGGGGTCTGTAAATATTTTCACAGCCCTCTTTTTGACCAGTATACAGGTTCTCAATTGAAGGCAGGTAGGTAGACATTGTTTTTTCTGCAGTCCTAATTATGCTCTGGAGTCCGTGTCTGTCCTGTTGGGTTGCAGAACCAAACCAGGCAGTGATAGAGGAGCAGATGACAGACTCAATCATTCCTCTGTAGAATTGTACGTGTATGGTTCTCCCTTGTGGGCATGGCTTCTCAGTTTCCCCAACGGCAAGCTAGAGAAATACGTACAGGTAGGTCCTCGACGTATGACCACAATTGAGCCTGAAATTTCTGTCACTAAGCGAGACATTTGTTAAGTGAGTTTTGCCCTGTTTTAGGTCTTTCCTTGCCATAGTTGTTAAGTGAATCACTGCAGTTGTTAAGTTTGTCACACGGTTGTTAAGTGAGACTGTCAGAAATAAGATTATGACATGACAATTCATTATCTTAGTGTGGGTCGAGGAGTTAAATTTGAAGGTGACCTTGAATAATATCTACTGCTGTTTTAAAATGTTTTCTTTCTTTTCAACAGGGAAGAATGAGTACGACCTCCTTGTTATCGGCGGAGGCTCTGGTGGATTGGCTTGCGCTAAGGAAGGTTCGTACGTGGGATTTGTGGTGTGGGATTGTCATCCTCACATGGGAAATATAACTAAAGAAGTTAATTTTACTTGTTTGTTTGTTGGGAAAATTTATTTTGCCACTTACTCACTCATGCTGACTCAAGTTGGCTTATAGGAAATAAAAACAACATGAAAGAAATAAAAATAATAAAAAATAAAAATAATAAAATAACCCCCACCCTGGCGACAGCACACACTCATACCAGACATTTAATGGGCTCCAGCCTGCTCTGGATTCTCCAGGCCAGCTGGCAGAATCTCATCTTCAGGGGCTTCCCCAAAAATGGTAAGAGTGCAGGCAATCTAATGTCCAAGGGAATGACGTTCCAGAGAGAGGGAACTACCACGGAGTAGGCCCTTCTTCTGGATCCCACCAGGTGTATCTCCCTAGGGGATGGGACTCCCAACATTCCTTGCCTCCCTGCTGTAGTGGGTCATGTGGATGTGACCAACAAGAGATGGTCTCTCAGATCATCTTAATCTATATATATAAAAATGAAAGACCCCTCACACATCACCAAATCTCCAGAACCATAAAGCCTGCAAACTTGAAATTTGGCACATATGTTTCTCTTGGCTTCTAGGTGCTCACAAAGAAAGGATTTTTCAAAATGACCCTCAGAGCATTAGTGTTTCCTATATTATCATTATTAACACGCTCTGACGCTAAGGAGTTCTACTCCCCTTCCCCACCTAAAAAGAAATCTCTTCCAAATGCAAAACACAAGCAGAGGAGAGGAGTTTCACTTTCAGAGCACCAAGCAGCTTTAGTACAGAATGGTTGAGCTAAGCCACACCCAGGCTTCTTGCTGTTTCCTTGCTCACACAGCAAATACTGTTTCACTTTCCAAACAGCCCTCAACTCTGTCACACACTGACAGGACACTAGCCAGATGAATACCGATGGATGCTGGTAGGCAGAGGCACAATTTTTTCCCTTATTTTCCTGCCCCAAAACTAAGTTTGACCACATAGTTTTGTAGCAAAGCACGGGTATAGAGCTGGTAAACCTATATTACCAGAATCTTGCAAGTCTAAAAGGACATTTCTTTCCCTATGCTCTCCCTTATCATATTTATGGTGGCATCTCAAGTCCAAGGCTGTTTTAGCATAATGCCATGGGGTGGAGTGAAACCTGGACAGGTTTTCAAATTTGTAGATGGGATTTGTTGTCATCCTTAAGATAGGAAATATAACTAGAGAAGTTAATTTTACTTGTTTGTTTACAAAATCTTGCAAGTCTGAAAGGATAATTCCCTCCCATCACCTTTACAGCATGAGAAATTAGGGAGGGTTCTTTCTGAGCATCATTCTCCACCTACTATACAGCTGTGAGCTAAGCAGTCCATTATCTCAGTAATTCTCTTGGCAACATCTTTCTTCCCAAGCATCTCTTTCCCACGTACCACTTCAGCTCTTCCTTTACAGGCCAAGAAACTAGGGAGGGACTCTTCTGAATTTCTTGGCTTTTCCAACACCCAGCTGTGGATTATGCTCTTATCATTCCTATGGTGACATCTCTGGCTGTTTAGGCATCATGCCATGGGGTAGAGTGAAACTTGGCCAGATTTTCAAGTTTCTTGTTACACAACCCAGCATTAAAGCCTGTTGTTGCTACTTTGGCAAACTGATTGGGGTGCCTTCCATCTGAGAAATACCTATTTACTCCAAGGCAAATAGGGGAGGATGAATCTGTCTCCTTGCCACCTGTTTAAAGCAAAAAGGAACTCTTTATTTTTCTGTTCACAATTCTCCCAGAACTGTTATATTTGCTGCTAACCACTAGAGGCACTGTGGGACAGGTTTTATTCCTGTACTGGGATGCAAGGCCCAAAGCGCCTCCTACTGGTCAGTAGCAAATCTGCCAACTTGCAAGAAAAAGTTGGAAACCACCCCCAGGCAAGTGTATTTTGGGGACAAAAAATAGAAGATGCTTATCTAACGCTTCAATTGTCTTTGGACCAGTTTGAGGAGCATTGCTCCGATGGTACCCTTTTCTTCAAACATGTCTGTAACTTTTATTTCTCTTTGTTTAAGCTGCCCAGTTTGGAAAGAAGGTAGCTGTCCTAGACTATGTGGATCCTTCTCCCAGAGGTAAGAAACAATCTGAGCGAATTGCATAACTCTGTTGTTGTTGTGACCTTGAATGTCTAAGGCTGGCTGGGGATTCTGGGAGTTGAAGTCCACCAATCTTAAAAGTTACTCAAGGTTGGATGCCCCTGATTTAGAGTAATGTAAGTATAGGTAGTTCTCTCCAGCCAGTCCTTGAATATTGAAGATTTGTCCTGAAATGAATACAAACTCCAGGTCCTTTGTAGTGCAATGATGATTTATTCATTAGATCAGCAAACAATAAATACTCCTATCTGTCAAGAAAGGTTAAAAGCCAGGCAAGGTTCATGTTGGGTTTGAGTTTGCTCCCTTTCTTTTATTACCATTATCATGAGACACACCCTACCACATCCAGGCCTATAAACAGTTCTTGTTTCTGGCTATGCCTAACCCATTATCCCTAAATGCTATGAACCCTATGACATGTCTACATCCCTAATCTATTCCGACCCTCACTAACTGATCCCCACCTGGTGCCACCTTCACCATGTTTTAACCTAAAGCTTAATTACCACCTATATGTGCTCCAACCCCCTCTAACAATATGCACCACATCAATGCATGAAAAAAGCCATTTCCAGCAACCCTGCAGTTGTTGCAGAATCCATCCTCAGCTCTGCTGAGTGATTCCAAAGTGACCCTCAACACCATCGGCCATCATGCAAGCAGAAATAAAGATCTGGCAGCAGCAGAGATAAGGTGATATTCTCCACTGCCAGCTGACTCGCTCCAAGGCATGTTCAGAGCTGACCGGCTCTATAGTGAACTCTGAGCCTGACAGTTCTCAACTTAGGACCACAAATGGAGCCCAAAATTTATGTTTCTCAGTGAGAAATTTTTTAAGTGAGTTTTGCCCTGTGTGAAGACTTTTCTTGTTGCATTTGTTAAGTGAATCGTTTGCAGTGGTTAAGTTAGTAACACAGTTCTTAAGTGAATCTAGTTGCCCCCTTGGCTTTGCTTGCTCTTTCTTCAAGATCATAACGGCATGGTTGGATGTAACGGGACATTTCTCAGGATGTGAGAAAAAAGCTCCACCAATGAATGAGAGTGTGGCCTTTTCTCTTCTCCAGGAACCAAATGGGGGCTTGGTGGGACGTGTGTGAACGTGGGTTGTATTCCAAAGAAGTTGATGCACCAAGCAGCTCTCCTGGGACATTCGGTCCGAGATGCCCAACATTATGGCTGGAACATACCCCGTCGTATCAGTCACGATTGGTAAGACAACTCTCCTGTCTGTTTTTTGCAACTTGCCTGTGCATAAACCCTTCAAAAGAACCTAGAAGAACTAGGGAGATTTGTTTCAGAAGAGAAAGGTGATGGGATGTTGTCTTCTATTGGGTTGGTCTGTGGATTCATCCACTCTATGCTATGCATTTGCCTAGAAGGAAGAGGATTTTTGACCCAAATTATTTCACTTTCAAATATGAAGATTTTAGATTTAATAACAATATGCTGACCTGGGACAATTTTCTTTGTTTGAGTTAAGAGGATTTAACCATTTGGATTAAAAAAGTCTATGTTTTCTATTTTCCTCTTTTTGTTTTTCATACTTTGACTGTCTTGAAAAATTCTAATTAAAAAAAACCTTGTCCTTGTAGTTGTTATTCTCCACCCAACACCCATCCCTTCCTGTCCTTTGAATCCATTTTAAATCCCTTAAATCTTCAAACCCAAGATCTTCAAACTTGGCAAGTTTAACACTTGTGGAATTCAACTCCCAGTATTCCTGAGGTAACATGACCAGGGGAGGAATTCTGGGAGTTGAAGTCCACAAGTCTTAAAAGCTGTCAAGTTGGAAGACCCTTGCCTTAAATCCATTCAGCTTTGTAAATTTTGTCTCTCTTTTTGACTGCCAGGTCTGTGATGGCCAAAGGAGTTCAAAACTACGTCAAATCCTTGAATTGGGGACACAGGTTACAGTTACAAGATAAGTAAGTGGCCCTTTCTTTCCTGTGCCTCCAACACGATTTGTTTTTTGAAAAGTTAGTGTAAAAATATGTAAAGAGTTCGGAGGAACATTACCTTCTCACCAATGAGGAAGTGTGTTACTCCCCAGTTGTATCTGGCTTCAGGTGCCATGCCTTCTAATGGTAATTTTGCACATCCAAATCCTCCTTGTTTATTATTACGCATGTTAGTTTCTTGTTATCCACTTGTAATTTTATTGCTATTTCATTTTATTTGTCTCATTTAAAAATCACGTATTTCTTTTATTTCTCATCCTTTTCTAATGATTGTAATCATAGCAAAGGAAGCAAAGATAGTGCCCAGGGGGATAGGCACCTTGGGTGCAATCCCAAAACATCTGAATAGCATCGGCATTGACCTAATCCCCACCAGTCAATTGCAAAGGGCAGCTTAACTTGGAACAGCTTACATCCTGCGAGGATGTTTTAATATAATTAAACAACAGTAGCAAAATCTGCATATCCCAGGTCCTTAATCAAATGCTTAATTGAGAGTGAAACACACAGAACTGGCTTGCAAAAGTCTCTGATATAGAAGTTCAGTAGATCTGTATCTATTATTAATACTGCTTTTACTGTATTTATGTTCTTTTCATTTTCTTTCTCCATCTCCTCTTTCTTCCTCTCTATCTCCTCCTCCACTTCCTCCTCCTTCACCCTCTTCTCCTATTCTTTCTCCTTTTCTATCCCTTCTTCCATGTTCTCCTCCTATTTCTCCATCTCATCTGCCCTTCCTCTTCCTTCTCCTCCTCCCCTATTCTTCTCTATCCCTATTTTTCCATTCCTCTCCTATTTCTCCTTTTCTGCCTCATCTATCCCTTCTTCCATCTCCTCCTCCTCTTCCTTCTGCTTCTCCACTTTTCTCTTATACCTCCTCTCCATCTCCTATCCCTCCTTCCACCTCCTCCTCCTCGCTTCTCCAATTCTTCCTCCTCCTTTTCTATTCATCTTCTCCTTTTATTTCCTCCACTCCTATTCTCCTCCTCCACCTCATCTGTCCCTTGTTCCATCTCCTCTTCCACCTCCTCTTCCTTCTGCTTCTCCACTCTTTTCCTATTTCTCCTCCTCCATCTCATCGTCCCCTTCTTCCACCTTCTCCTCCTCCATTCTCTTCTCCTATTCTTCTTCCTCCTCCATTCTCCTTTATCCTGTCTTTCATCTCCTCCTGCAGAAAAGTCAAATACTTCAATCTGAAAGGCAGCTTTGTGGATGCACACACCATCCGTGGGGTAGCAAAAGGAAACAAGGAGGTAAGAAGGCTGTAACCCCTCTAGCCCTGTTAAGGTTGTTCCTTCTGAGTTTTGATTTGGCATGTCATTTAAACCTAGGCAGGAGCATCTACGAGGGTTTCGTTCAGAAGTTAAGATGATGTTTAAAAAGTTAAGCACCATCCCTTGGGGATGTGTGCCAGTTGGGACTTCATTGACATCAAATGCAGGTGCCATTTTTGACTATTTTGACAGATTTCCCCCTCTGACACCACTGAACTAGGTGGTTCACCTTGGTTTCTGGATGAGCCCAGCCCCTGTGCTTTACCTGGAATAAAAATCCCTTGTAGTCATCAAAAAAGCACAACAAAGAATGTTCTTTCTGCGCCAACTCAGGAAGCTCAAACTGCCCAAGGAGCTGCTGATCCAGTTCTACAGAGGAATTATTGAGTCTATCATTTGCACCTCTATAACTGTCTGGTCTGGTTCTGCAACCCAACAAGACAGACACAGATTTCAGAGGGTAATTAGGACTGCAGAAAAAACAATTACTACCAACTTGCCTTCAATCGAGGACCTGCATACTGCACGAGTCAAAAAGGGGGCTGTGAAAATATTTACAGACCCCTCACATCCTGGACATAAATTGTTTCAACTTCTACCCTCAAAATGATGCTATAGGGCACTGCACACCAGAACAACTAGACACAAGGACAGTTTTTTCCCAAATGCTATCACTCTGCTAAACAAATAATTCCCTCAACATGGTCATTATTATTATTATTCCTCCCATCCTTCCTTTCACCCATCTCTTCCCACTTATGACTGTAACCTTGTTGCTTGTAACCTAATGATTTTTATTGACTGTTTTCCAGTATGATTTGATTGCTTATTGTACCCTATGACTATTATTAGGTGTTGTAAATAAAGTATTCTATTTCTATTCTATTCTTCTCCTTTTTTCTTCTCTTCTCTTATATTTCTATTCTTATTGTATGCTTTGACTATTATATATTGTTGTACTTTATGATTCTTGACTCTTGATGATTGTATCTTTTCCTTTTATGTACACTGAGAGCATTTGCACCAAGACAAATTCCTTGTGTGTCCAATCACACTTGGTCAATAAAGTATTCCGTTCTATTTGTATTTCTCTTCTCTTCTCTTCTATTTCTCTTCTCTTCTATTCCTTTTATCTTCTTTTCTTCTATTCTTATTGTACACTATGACTTTTATAAATTGTTGTACGTTATGATTCTTGACTCTTGGTGATTGTATCTTTTCCTTTTATGTATACTGAGAGCATTTGCACCAAGACAAATTTGTGTGTCCAATCACACTTGGCCAGTAAAGAATTCTATTCTGTTCTATTCTATTCTATTCTATTCTACTCTACTCTACTCTACTCTACTCTACTCTACTCTATTCTATCCTATTATTATATGAGTCAGATTGTTAACCTATAATTGCCATACTTTGGGAGATAACCATGTTCTCCCAGTATGACATGAAGACACATGATGGTCTGGAGATGTTTGGTGTAAATTTCCTGTTTTTATTTTTATTTTTAATTATTCCTAGACCCTGCTCACTACAGACCACATAGTTCTTGCCACTGGTGGCAGACCAAGATACCCCAGAGAGGTAACCGTAGCTAGTTCCTACTTGGCATTAACCTAAGTTAATTTCAGGGTAGGTTTTTGGTTTATCTGTGGTTAAAGATCAATTTACAGAAGGGTTTCTCAGTCTTGGTCACTTGAAGATGGGTTGACTTCTACTCCCAGAATTCCCCAGCCATCATTTGTCAGCTTAATACTCCCAGAACTTGCCGGCCATGCAGATATTGCAAAGGTTTTTTAGAAGAACAAAACCAATAAATTCCCAAAGCAATTGCAATATCAAGTGCAATAGAGTCTCATTTAATTCTTCATACAGGTTGATCTTTACCTATCCATCTCTTCTATGAATAATTCCAAAACATATTCTCATATGCTGAACGGTTGAGGGAGCTAGGTATGTCTAGTCTGGTGAAGAGAAAGATCAGGGGTGACAGGATAGCCATCTTCCAATATTTGAGGGGGTCTCACAGAGAACAGGGGGTTGATTTATTCTCCAAAGCACCAGAGGGCAAGACAAGAAGTAGCAGATGAAAGCTTATCAAAGAGAGCCAAGCTGGAACTAAGGAGAAATGACAGTTTAGAATAATGAATCAGAGGAATAACTTGCCTCTCGCAGTTGTGGTGCTCCATAACTGCAGGTTTTCACAAATAGACAAGCTCTAGCTCTATACTCAAGCTTCGCTATGAAACTATGTGATTGGGCTTAGTTTTTGGGGAGGAAAATAAGGGGGGGGGGAATTCTGCCTCTGCCAACCAGCATCCATCGGTATTCATCTGACTAACGTCCCTTCCAGCCCCATTATTCTATTTCTTCTTGTTTTCAGGTTTCAGGAGCTGAAGAATTTGGGATTACAAGTGACGACATTTTCTGGCTTAAAAGATCCCCTGGAAAAACGTAAGTCCTTTCTATCTAGCACTGTTTGGGCAAGGGAAATTTAACGTGATTTCCATCATTACACAGGCTGCTCTTGGCTTCCTCATTTAACATTTAGATGCTAATAGAATTATCCTTTGAGGCACGTGTTTCTCCAAAGCCTGTGATGTCATATCAAGCCCCCACCCACCCCCAAATTGTGTGCCCGAATATTTGTATTTTTAAAAAAAGGTTTTGTGCCCAAATGAGGAAGTTAAAAGAAATAGGCACCACAGAATAAATACAAATTAATATGGACTGATCCTTTTAAACTTAATTTTCATTGTGTGCGTGTGCCTCTTCTTCCTCTGAATATGCACTTTTTCCCTTTGGCTTTTTACATTTATCCACTGGCTTTATAATTTCAACAGAGCCAGAAATGTAGGTTCCAATTCTGGATAGAAAAGTCTGTGACTTATAGATGGGAAGAGAGATGTGTGTATCCGAATAATCTGTAGTTGTGTACTGTATGTTTCTGTGGAGTAACCTGTAGCAATCCCAACTTGGTGTCCAGTGTCCTGGCTGTGTGAGGTTTGTTGCATTTGTGAGAACCACGAGAGGGCAGCAAGGGTTTATGTTACAGAATTGTCTTCCTTCCATTGCTGTGTTATCTTTGCTATTATGGAGGGAAATACCCTTAGTATCCCTAAAGTCTGACTGGGTTAAATGCAAAAAGCAGGAATGGAAGTTCCCTTCGTTTCCCTTTTCATTTACTTCCTTCCTTTCTTTCTTTATTGCTTTCCCCATTCCTTTTCCTTTTTCTCATCCTTCTCCTCTCCTGCTTTATAAAACCTTAGTAAGACCATACCTGCAATACTGCATCTAGCTTTTGGTCATAAAAACAATGTTGAGATCTTGGAAAAAGTGCAGAGAAGAGCAACTAAGATGATTAATGATCTGGAGACTAAAATATATGAAGAATAATTGCAGGATTTGGATTTGGCTAGTCTAGAGAAAAGAAGGACTACAGGGGACATGATAGCAGTATTCCAGGTTTTGAGGGGCTGCCACAAAGAAGAGGGGGTCAGTTTATTTTCCAAAGCACCACAAGGCAGGACAAGAAAAAATGGATGGAAAATAAACAAGGAGAGAAACAACCTGGAATTCAGGAGAAACTTCCTAGCAGTGAGGACAATCAACCAGTGGAACAGCTTGTCGCTAGAAATTATGGGTGCTTCATCACTGGAGGTTTTTAAGAAGAGACTGGACAGCCATTTGTCTGAAATGATATAGTGCCTGTGGCTTGAGCAGGGGGCTGGACTAGAAGACCTCCAAGGTCCCTTCCAGCTCTAGTCTGAATTGTAAATTTGTTCGGAGGCCCTGATGTATCCCAGAGAAATCAGGCTGTTATGTGTGTCTGTTAAAAGAGCTAAGCAAACAGTTTTTACACTGCTGAGAGATTTCTCTGAAATTGGGCTCCAGCCCCGTCTCTTCTGTTGCATGTTGTAACAGTGTCATGATAGAAGCTCCCTGTTATTTATACTTTGCATTCTTCGGCTTCAGTCAAAATAAGCCCGAAGGGGTACAGTAGCAAGGCTGTGCTTTTCTCAACCGTGTTTTGCAGCCGATGGGGAGAAAGAGGTACTTGGAGTTTGCATTGAGTAACTGTTCCATCAAGGGAGTCTTCCCCCCTTCCCTCTTTTCGGTCCTTCTTCGTTTTGTTTTTTTAATCTGTATGGATTTTTGCCTTGCAAATGGCCTTTCCTGCAGTTGATCAGTGGCTGCCTGGAAGAGAGACGCTTACCCCAAGTTTTGTCATGTGAAAGTGGCTCGTCCGGCTGTGGTCCAGCATTTGCAATCGTAGTCATACAATTTAGAATGATAGATATAGCAGAATGATGAAATTGGAAGGGACCTTGGAGGTCTTCTAGTCCAACCCCCTGCCTAAGCAGGAAACCCTGTACTGTTCCAGACAAATGCTTGTCTAGTCTCTTCTTAAAAGCCTCCAGTGTTGGAACCCCCACAACTTCTAGAGGCAAGTGATTCCACTGGTTAATTGTTCTGACTGTCAGGAAATTTCTCCTTCGTTCTAGGTTGCTTCTCTCCTTGGTTATTTTCCTTTTTTAAAAAAATAAACTTTATTCAATTTTCAAAAAATGTTAAAAACATAAAATAAAATTATATACATCATTGTGTCAATGTCAACAGATCGTTTACATCTCCTTATCATGTTTCTATACATACTTTCTTGTTACATTGCATTACCATTGCATATTCTTTCCCTTATTCTTATTACAAATTTATATATTTTCAACATATATTTCTATTTTCTTCACTGTAGATAGGTACATTTTTATACATAATTTCCTATTCTTTGCCTAATTACAACTTTAATTTATTCTTATTCTTAAGCCGTGTGTACCAGGCGTCCCAGACTATGTAGTATGTTGATTCCTCTTTATCTTTCAATCTTAGTGTCAGCCTGTTCATCTCTGCACAGTCTAATATTTTATTTATGACTGCTGCCTCTGGTGGTACATTGGTTGGTTATTTTCCATCCATTGCTTCTTGTCCTGCCCTCAGGTGCTTTGGAGAATAGCTTGACTCCCTCTTCTTTGGGGCAGCCCNTTCCATCCATTGCTTCTTGTCCTGCCCTCAGGTGCTTTGGAGAATAGCTTGACTCCCTCTTCTTTGGGGCAGCCCCTTAGATATTGAAAGACTGCCATCATGTCATGTCACCCCTTGTCCTTCGTTTCATTGAACTAGACATCCCCAATTCCAGCAACTGTTCTTTATATGTTTTAGCCTCCAGTCCTCTAATCCTCTTGGTTGCTTTTATCTCTGCTCTTTCTAGAGTGTCAACATTGTCTCAACGAAGACGATTAAAGGCCTGGAGATTAAAATTTATGAAGAACGGTAGCAGGATTTGGGATTGGCTAGACTAGAGAGAAAAAAAGGACTGGTGGGGACATGATAGCAATCTTCTAGTACTTGAGGGGCTCCCACAAAGAAAAGGGGGTCAACTTATTTTCCCAAGTGCCAGAAGGCAAAACAAGAAGCAACGGATGGAAACTAACCAAGGAGAGAAGCAAGCTGGAATTAAGGAGAAATTTCCTAACAGTGAGGACAGTTAACCAGTGGAACAGAAGTTGCCTTCAGAAATCGTGGGCGCTACATCACTGGAGGTTTTTAAGAAGAAATTGGACAGTCACTTGTCTGAAAAGCTATAGGGTCTCCTGCTCGAGCAGGGGGCTGGACTAGAAGACCTCCAAGGTCCCTTCCATCTGATTCTGATTCCAGAATCATGGTGGCCCAGGAGGTTGGACCTCCAAAAGTCCCTTCCCGCTCTCTGCTGATTGACTGTCTGCCGAAGATCCATGTGGGATGGCTTCAAGGTAAAATACCCGCAGGGGCATTCTTTTCCCCTGTAGGGATGACAGCCCACAGCCTCCCTCAAGAAGCACATCATGCTCTCCTCCTCCTCTGAAATGGAATTACATTATTAGTACCTGTAAGGATTAGCGGTGACATCGGCATTGTCTCGATGACTTGGCCACCCGCGTTTTAAGTTTGTCTTCTGGAGGCACTGTCACTTCGGCGCACGGCGCATTCTTTCCATTTTCTCTTTTGGCAAAGGGTGGGCTGGGGGGGGGTGTGNCTGGGGGGGGGGTGTGAGATCTCTGGGAAGGAGGGTGAGGGGGTGGAATCCTGCTTGCAAATTATCCGTAGTCAGTGCAGGGGGGAGACCTCACCTCCATTTTCTGCAGTCAAGGGAGCTGTGCTTAAAAAAAACACATTTTTTTAAAAAAATGTTTTGTTTGCAAAAGGAATTCTTTCTCCTGCTAGTTTGTCTTATTTCCTTTTGGCTCTTTAGGAAAAGTTTGTTGATTTATTTATTTCGACACGCTCCAACTTGCCTCCAGGTTTTAGGCCTCTGATGGTCGTTTTTATAGGTGGGGGTCCACTTTGGGTGTGTTGTTCAAGGATTGTTCTGGTATCTGAGGTGATTTTTTCTTCTTCTTTCTTTTAACCATTGGGCTGCTGAAATTCTGGCGCATGAGGATAGGTTTCAGAGGGACCTTTTTTTTTCCTGCTGCTCGGATGGATGGATCACGTGCTCTCAAGAATATACAATCATAGCGCTGGAAGGGGACCTTAGAGATCTTCTAGTCCACCCCCTAGCTCAAGGCAAGAGAGCTTATACCAGCAGGGTTTTCAAGACAACAGCCTTGGAGGTTTACAGGTGAACAGAGTTGAAAGGGATCTTGTAGGTCATCTAGTCCAACCCCTCCCCCTGCCCAAGCAGGAGACCCTTCCCCATTTCTGACAAATGGCAGTCCAGTCTCTTCTTGAAAGCTTCCAGTGATGAAGCTCCCACAACTCCCTAAGGCAACTTCTGCTCCATGGGTTGATTGTTCTCACTGTCAGAAAGTTTCCCCTCATTTCTAGATTGAATCTCTCCTTGGTCAGTTTCCATCCATTATTGCTTGTCTGGTCTTTGGGTGTTTTGGAAAATAGCTTGACCCCCTCCTCCTCCTCTCTGGGGCAGCCCCTCAAATATTGGAAGACTGTTCTCCTGTCTCCCCTGGTCCTTCTCTTCCCTAGACTAGCCAGGCCCAGTTCCTGCAACCATTCATTGTATGTTTTAGTCTGCAGGCCTTTGATCATCTTAGATAGATTCAGATGAACAGAGTTGGAAGGGACCTTGTAGGTCATCTAGTCCAGTCCCCTGCCCAAAGAGCCCCTACACCATTTCTGACAAATGGCAATCCAGTCTCTTCTTGAAAGCCTCCAGTGATGAATCTCCCACAACTTCCAAAGGCAACTTCTGTTCCATCGATTGATTGTTCTCACTGTCAGGAAATTTCTCCTGCTTTCCAGGTTGAATCTCTCCTTGATCAGCATCCATCCATTATTCCTTGACTGGCCCTTCAGATGCCTTGGAAAACTGAGATGATACAGAAGAGCTAAGATGATCTTGGTTTCCAAGGCAGGTGAGCTGTTGTAGAGCATTGAACCATAGGGCTGGAAGGGGCCTCAGAGGTGTTCTAGTCCAATGTTCGCCAACCAGTGGGCTACAGCCCACTGGTGAGCCTTGAGAAAATTTTGGTGGGCCGCAGAGTAATCTCATCCACAGAGCACCCCTCCAAAGCAATTAATCCAGGCTGCGCAGAAACACAAGACTGCGCCGCCCACATGGCCCGTGGGAACCCTCTCCCCGACATTCACTCTTTACCTGGCAAATTTGCCTGCTAAATTGCTATTTTTCCTTTTTCCAACCATCAGCTGTTCTACTGTGCCAGGAGTTTTAGATTAGCTTGCAAGCAGGAAATGGTTGGATTTCTTGCTTTCTAGCTCGTCTTTAGATCTTCCGCTCTGCTTTTAAGCACAGCCGAACCTCCCTTAGGACTGAAGGTTCTATTATTCAGTGCAGACTCATGGCAAGCAAATTTTATGTGACAGACTCAGGCAGCCGATGGCAGATAGATAGATCACTGAATGATTCTGTGATTCTGTGAGCAACTCAATCTGCCTGCCTGCTTTCCTTGATTTTGAGTAAAAGTTGCTCTTTTTTTATAAAAAATTCAATACATATAAATATTTATAATATTTCCATACAAGCCATGCCTAGCCAGTCACATGACTACCAAGCCACACCCACAAATTAGGCCACATCCACAGAACCGGTTAGTGGTCCCTGGGATTTAAAATTATGAGTTTGGTGGTCCCTGAGGTCCAAAAGGTTGGCAACCCCTGCTCTAGTCCAAGCCCTGTTCAAGGCTACAGAGCTCATACCATCCAGTCAAATGGTTGTCCAACTCTTCTTGAAAGCCTCCAGTGATGGGGTACCCACACCTTCTGGGGGCAAGCTGTTCCACTGGTTAATTGTTCGAAATGTGACTTTGTAATTAAGTGATTTTTTTTTCTGTGCCTCATAGTAGAGCTGGTTACACCTCACTTAACAACTATCTTTCTTAGCATTGGAAATTTTGGGCTCAAATATGGTCATAAGTCAAGGACTGCCTGGGCTTTGGCTTTGATCCCTGTCTGAAATTTAATAAAAAACTGTTTGAAGAGGAAGTAGTCAATTGTTTCACTTCTGATCATAGGCGCCAACTTAATTTGATTTTTGATTTCTTTTTTTTTCTCTCTCTGTTGCTTCAACAGGTTGGTTGTTGGCGCCAGCTGTATCTTTTAAACAAAGTTGCATTATTGTGCTTTTGTGGTGGTCCTCTCATTTTTGATAGCTTGTGACGCTTCCTGCATGTCGAAATTGTCATCAAAAACAGCACCACAACAGATTTATTCAGTGGTCCAAAGACATGAATCCATTAGCAATTCTGTAAGGCTTCCTTGCTTTTTAAAAATTGGTGCGTGTGAGAGCCGGATTGTATATTTGTGTTAGTTGTTTGGACGGGCCACCAGCCATATAAATTTAAATCCTTCACACTTCTCAAAACCCCATAGAACCATGATGGTGAACCTATGTCACAAAGCCATGCGTTTAAGCATACAAGTCCTAGGCAAACTTCACTATGCATGTGCGTGCCTCCCAGCTGATTTTCGGGCCTTTTTCAGCCTCCCAGAGGTTCAAGGGGAACCTCTGCAGCCTTTGGAGACTGAAAAATAGGCCCATTTTGTCACTTCCTGTATTTCCGGAAATACCGGAAGTGGCGAAACGGGCCCATTTTTTGGCCTCCAAAGGCTGCAGAGGCTTCTCTCGAGCCTCTGGGAGGCTGAAAAAACCAGCTGGGAGGCACACACATGCACAGTGCAGGTAAGGGGGTGGCATAAGGGGGATCGTGCATGCATGCACAGGGGGTATGTGGGGGGCGTACATTGCCTTCTCTCGGTGCTGGCACACGCAACGGTTGGCACAGGAGCCCAAAAAGGTTATCCACCACTGCCATAGAAGGTCAGGTCTTCATTTGTTTTACAGTACAGTTTTGTTTCCATTTTGGTTTAAAAAGATTTAAACAAAACCATCTACCACATTTAATGTGTCATTTCCAGCCAAAAATAGGCATGAAATTGTTTCTTTAGAGCAGGGGGCTTCAAACTTGACAGCTTTAAGACTTGTGGGCTTCAACTCCCAGAATTCCTCCTCCAGTCCTGTTAGCTCAGGAATTCTGGGAGTTGAAGTCCACAAGTCTTAAACTTGCCAAATTTGAAGACCCTTGATCTACTCTATCTATATATTCTATCTTTCTCTCTATCTATTCTACCTCTCTTTCTCTATCTATTCTATCTATCCAATTTTTCTCTCTCCCTCTTATCTATCTATTCTATCTCTCTCTCTTTCTATCTATTCTACCTCTCTTTATCTATTCCAGAGGTCTTCAAACTTGGCAGCTTTAAGACTTGTGGATGTCAACTCTCAGAATTCCTCCTCCCGTCCTTTTAGCTCAGGAATTCTGGGAGTTGGAAGTCCACAAGTCTTAAAACTTGCTACGTTTGAAGAGCCTTGCTTTAGAGTTTGGATTTGGTCTAAGCGTTAAATTATTCACATGCCTGGCACAAATATTGTCTGCTTTTGCATCAAATTAAAAAAAAAAAACAGATTTTGAGCCAGGAAGAAGAAAATGACGGTTCACAAACCAAGACACACTGAACTGCAAAATGGCAGATCCAAATAGATAAAAGGTAGAAATATAATTGAACTAGGCTTTCTTGTTTTTTTCTTTTGAAGATGTTTCACTTCTCATCCAAGAAGCTTCTTCAGCTCTGACCAGATGGTGGGGAATGGAAGGATTTATATTCCTTGCAGACAGCTGGTCATTTGCCTCCTTTTAGAGGGTCATTGAGGCCACCTGGAGGTTTATCTGTGTCCTCAGGTCACCTGAGTAGTGCACATGGTATGCAACCGGCTGTTAAGTGAGGACAACCTGCGGAGCTTTTTTTTTAAAGCTCCCAACTTGCAAATGAATGTTAGAACATAAAAGAGATTTCGGCCTATCCAGATGCAATGGAACGCTTGCAGATTTTCTCGTAAATCTTGCTCTTTCTAGTTTCCCCCCTCTTTCTCTTTCTCAAAAGAAATCCAGCGGAATTATTTTTCCTTGATCCAGACACTCGCAAGATGTTTCCCTCGAGTGTGCCGGCTTTCTCACCGGCCTTGGATTGGATGCTACTGTGATGATCAGGAGCATCCCGCTTCGAGGATTTGACCAGGTAGCTTCCGCTGCTTCTGCAGGGGGTCCTCGACTTACAACAGTTCGTTTAGCAACCGTTCCAATGGCACTGTTCCAACGGCAGTGAAAAAAAGGGGGACTTAGGGCTGTTTTTCACACCTCCAAGCGTGGTATTCAGACCGTTGGCAACTGACTTGTACTTATGACTGTTGCAGTCTTTCCCAGGGTCACGCAATCCCCTTTTTGATACCTTCTGGCAAGCCAAGACCATATGGTGGGGGAGCCAGGTTCACTTAACAACTGGGTGACTAGCTTAACAATGGCAACTGATTCGCTTAACAACTGCAGAAAACAGGACAAAACTCACTTAAGAAATGTCTTGCTTTTTAAAAAAATTTAAATTAAAAATAACAAAAAACATTGAACATAGTGGAGTCGTCTTGATATAAATTTTGGTCATCATTCTAGTGAAATATAATAAAATATAGATCTTATATACATATACATATACATATACATACACATACAATACACACACACACTCACATAGATAGATAGATAGATAGATAGATAGATAGATAGATAGATAGATAGATAGATAGATAGATAGAGAGTAGAATAGAGTATAGATCTCTGTTTTTTTTTAAGTTTTCACGGGTACTTACATGAATGCAATTCAGCTTCCTTCGGGTATTATCCACGTCATTGCCAATTGTGCTTTTAAAGTGTGAAGCAACGTTTCAGCAGAATCTTCATCTGCCATCATCAGGCTTCTGTATGGAGTTTGTATCAATACAAAGCCTGATGATGGCGATGAGATTCTGCTGAAATGTTGCTACAACTTTAAAAGCATTACAATGACATGGGATAATACCCGAAGGAAGCTGAACTGCATTCATATATATATACACACACACATACACACACACACACACATACATACCATTTTTCATCCTTATTTACATCTTCCAATACTCTTAGTGTGATGACCCAGGGTGTGGCACAATTAGCAACCAAGTCAGAAAAAAATAGGTAAAGTCCCTTTAATGCCTCCAACTTGGCCCCAATGTCCAGTATCCTCTGCTGAGATCAAACTCTTCCAAAAACAAGTTTAAAAGGGAAGAAATGCAGTCCAAACCAAAGTACAGAAAGATTAGAAATAACTAAAACCAACACAAACCACACTGAAGTAATTAACATGACAGGCCAGGATAATAAATTGCAGACTTCCAAAAGAGAACAAAGCACACACAGTTGGGAGGATGCATGCTTTGACCAAGATAATGCATGCTTTGCTTCCAGCAAGGTGCTGTGTGCAAACACCCTTCTTATATCCTGTTCTCCTAGCTGCAACTAATGAAAGGGAACAGGGCCCTTTTCTCTCCTGTAAGCCATGTTGCTCCCTTCTCTGGTCCTCCCTGCGTGCCCTAGGGTGAAGAAGGGGTGGCCCTGGGTCTTCATCTGAATGACCAGTCGGACTGTGCCTGTCCCATTTCTTTCACAGCCACCAGAGCCACACTCCCACTCCCTGTCAGCTACTCAATGTCCCCCTCAGACTCCAACAAGGGCATGACATTTAGTGTTATTTAAGTTTCATGATCACAGATGATTTCTTAACAATTCTTTTCAAGCTCGAACCCTTCCTTTCTGTCCCCACCAGTAATAAAATCTATTCCAAATTACACAATATTCCGATTCATCTTTATTTTTCCTCTCTAAGTTTAGCCTATCCATTTCAGTGCAAGTCAAAATTTTATTTATTATCTCATCTTCACTAGGAATTTCTCTTTCCACTTCTGGGCAAAAGAAACATCTCCCTTTTAGCAACTTAAATTTGGGGTTTCCTTGTGGCTGTAAGTTGGGGCCTAATTAAGAACTAGAATATATAAGACACACACACACACACACACACACACACACACACACACACATCTTGCTGTGAAGGCTTTCCACAGAATAACCCATTGGGTCACCGTTGTCTCTTTTAGCAAATGGCCAATCTGGTGACGAGCCACATGGAAGCGTCCGGCACACAGTTTCTAAAGAAATGCAGCCCAACTAGGGTCAAGAAGCTGGACAACGGACGGCTACGGGTGATGTGGAAATATGGGGACTCCAGCAAAGAAAAATCGGATGAGTTTGATACAGTGATGTGGGCAGTAGGTAAGGACCTACCTATAATACGTGTAAAAAAGGGCTTCGCTCTGGACTGGATGAACACCTATGAAGTCAGAGCTTGCTAATTTGTTTCATTAAAAAAATGTTTTTATTATATAGCAATAGCCCTTAGACTTATATATCACTTCACAGTGCTTTTACATCCTTGTCTAAGCAGTTTACAGTGTCAGCCTGTTGCCCCCCAACAATTTGGGCCCTCATTTTACCCACCTTGGAAGGATGGAAGGCTGAGGAAGGGAGAAAAGGAAGAAAAATAGCAATAGCCCATAGACTTATATACCGCTGCACAGTGTTTTGCAGCCCTCTCTAAGCGGTTTACAGAGTCAGCCTGTTTCCCCCAACAATCTGGGTCCTCAGTTTACCGACCTCAGAAAGATGGACGGTTGAGTCAACCTTGAGCCTGGTGAGATTCGATCTGCCAAATTGCAGGCAGCTGGCAGTCAGCAGAAGTAGCTTGCAGTACTGCGCTCTGACCACTGCGCCACCGAGCAACAATTTCAACATCTAAATGAAAAGTGTGTTGTCTGGTTACAGTTAGTTTGAGCAATAGTCATCATCATCATCATCATAATGTTAATCTATCCATTTCTGCACATTCTATATATATATATTTTTTTATCTTCTCATCTATCTAAGAACTATCTTTTCATCTGTAGGGATCTCCACACCTTTCCAATGTTGTGCAAATACAGTTCTGGCGCTGTTAACACATGTAATATTAACTACATTTTTTTAAAAAAGGTGATTAGATAATGAAAGAATCTATTTTAATGTACGTGTATTAACAGTAGAAATATATGGATTGGATGGTTGGTAACAATGTGAATAGATGCATTTTAAATGTTTAAATGATTATGATTGTACTAGAAATGTATATTGAGATGTTGGTTAATGGAAGAAAGAAGGGTGAAATTTTAAATAATTGGGAAGACATAAATAAGGGAAATATGATTAAAAAGGCACATCTTTAAATATTACAGCATAAAATGAAACACTTCACACAATACAAACACACACACACACATGCACACCCAAAGAGCTTGCTAACTTGAATTTCAAATTGTGCTTTGGATGAATGATCTCATGGGTGTTTAATAACCACTTGAAGTTTACGATGACACTGGAAAAAGGGACTTAGGACTGTTTTCCCACACTAAACGACTGTTACAGTATTGCTCACGGTCATGTGATCAAAATTGGGGACACTTGGCAACTGACTCATATTTATGACAGCCGCAGTGTCCCCAGGGTGATCCCCAAAGACAATGGGAGAAGCCAGATTTGCCTAACAACCATGCCAAATTTCAAGTTTGTAGGCTTTACGGTTCTGGAGATGTTGTGATGATGCATGAGGAGTATTTCTCCTTTTATATGTATAGATATAGATTGTTGAATTCATCCCAGTTTATTTTTGGTGGACACAGTTGAGAAACTCGATGCATGGTGGATGAAGATTCAGATCAAGGGTTGTGTGGCTCAGTTCTCTTTGCACAAGCCATCTAGGTTTATTAGCTTTCCTCCAAATCATTGGCTTGACTTGGTTCTATCCTAGCTGCCCCCACCAGCTGCAGGCGCCAGATGTCACAGCTTGGGAGATATGTGTCGGCTTACTTACTCATTCCCTGCAAAGCTACAGTCTTGAAGAGGCCTAGCTTACCCTGGAATGCAAACACAACCAATGTTTTCAGATTCCAACAGAGATCGGGCCTTTTATTTTTGCTCATTAGGAGGGAGGTTTTTTTTTTTCACTCCAGCCATGGGGGAGTTAAAACCAAGCAGTTTTCCCATCCCTGCTTGCTTCAAATCCAGAGCTAAAGTCTAGGCACTCCACCCCAAGGGACTAAGGATTATGTCGGTTAAGGACCAAAGCTGCCTAATTGATGTGGGATTCACTCTTGGTTTTGTTTGCCTTGGTGTTTTAATTCTCTATCCACACATCAACGGGCCAGGTGTCTGCGAAACTGGGAAAGCACTTCCTGCCTCCAGATGTGTCCGTCACAAACCCATGAGTGAAAAGGGACAGCTTGCTGAGAGTGGTGGAGATAGGCCTCCTTAAGCCACTTAAACAACAAACCTCGGGAGCTGAAAAAGGCTCTGTGAATTGCATGGAGGTTTCGTAATGTTGCAGAATGCTACCAGGCTGATAATCTTCATGCTTTGTGCATTTGGAGAGAAGGGCTTGTTTTCAAGGAGCTACTACCCTGAACAGGTCTGAAGAGCATGCATGGAGGTGTGGGGCTGATTGATTGAATCACTGAAGGATCAATCACATTCTGTCAAGTTGGTGTTGATTCTTAGATGGATTTTCTCCAGGATAATTCTCCTTCCTGTTGCCAATGCAGAGTTTTGTTCAGCAGATATATTCTCATTGTGCCCAGAAGGAGAAATATCTGCCTCTACCTAGGATCAAACTCACAGCCTCCTGATTGTGAAGTGAGAGCACTACCTTTAGGCCACTGCATCACTCCTCTATGAAGGCGAATATATGTTTCCCAGGACAACATTGCAGGGTGTAATCTGCGTTGGTCACTGGCACCAGAGTCTTTGTCTTCCGAGCTTTTGAACTCATGCTGGAGCTCATCTTCAGGGAACTTCTCTCTAGCAGAGAATGTGCTGTTCTGTGTGTGTGTAACAGGTCCATCCATCTTGCTGGTCATCCTTCTCTCTCCTTCCTCTTTTCTAATCATTGCAGATTTCTCCAGAGAGCTGGTTCTTTCCACTGATGGAGTGTCAACTCACTGTCAAATTATGGTGACCGCATAGATTTTCTCTAACCTGATCTGTCAGGTTTGTTTCTTGGTTGTCTTCTTCGTTGCCTTCCCCTTTTTCCAGCATCATGGACTTCTTCAGGGAGCTTGTCTTTCCATTGATGGAATGGCTGGTACCCTCAAGCCAATGTCAACTCTTGGTGACCACATAGATCAGAGGTCTCCGAACTTGCCAACCCTTGATTCCAAGGGGGAGGAGGAACAGCTGACAGGGAGTGGGAATGTGGCTCCTGTGGCTGTGGAGGAAACTGGGGAAGGGCACAGGCCGGCTGGGCATTCAGAGGAAGACCCAGGGGCACCCCTCTTCATCCTAGGGCAAGCGGGGGGAGCAGATAAGAGAGCAACATGGCTTACTGGAGAGGAAAGAGCCTTGATTTCCTTCATAGGCTGCAGCTGGGAAGACTGTTTAAAAGAGCAAACTGCGCATGGCAAAGATGCTGGAAGCAAAGTGTGCATTATCTTCGTCTTGGCATCCTCCCAACTGTGGGTGCTGCATTATCTTTTGAAAGTCTGCAATTTATCATCCTGGCCTGTGTTAATTATTTCAGCATGGTTTGTGTTGTTGTTTTTATTTCTAATTATCTTTATTTTGGGTTTAGACTGCATTTCTCCCCTTTGTAGACTGCTTTTGGAAGGGTTTGATCTCCAGCCAAGGATAACCGGACATTGGGAGCCAAGTTGGAGGCATTAAAGGGAATTAATCTACTTTGGTGACTTTGTTATTTTTGTGCCACACTCTGGGTCATCACACTTGTGGACTTCAACTCCCAGAATTCTCCAGCCAGCATAGCTGGAGGTTTCTTTATATGTATATAAAGAATTAAATATGTTAAGAAGGGGATTGTTATAATCATTAAATATATTATGTGTAGTTGTATGAAGTAAGGATGGAGTACTGATATTACCATAATGAATATGTATTAATTGTAATGGATATTGCATAAGATATTTATACCCAGAAGACACACTGTTTAAATAGATGATGGATTGCTTGCATAAAATAAAATTTAAAAATGTAATTAAAAACAACAACAACCCAGAACGGTGGTAGGAAGTTGTTTCACATCCGAGCTGAGATAAGCTTTGTGATTATTTTTGGTGGCTAATAGCATTGGGGATAGAGAAAGGAAGAGCATCCTTTGCGGGTGAAAAAGACAAAAAGATAATGGGGTGCCGAAAGGTCCCATCAATGCTTCCAAAGAAGTATCCATTCTCTGCCTGAAATGAATCCACAAAGGTCTCCAACCTGCCATTCAGATGGGACACTGATGTTTTCTTTAGGAGTTTGGTTCTGAATGTGCCTGTGTGCCTGTGTAGACGCTAGCTTTTTCGACAGATGTGCTATCCGGCTGCGTTGTTTGTTTATTGATCGTACAATCCTCGGTCTCCCCCTGGCTTAATAGTTTCCTGCGTTGACATTAAAGATCTCCAAACCTTGAGGCCACAGACACACACACACACACCTCTATTGTTGTCATTTTTTTCCAACACAAGCTAGTCACTCATTATGTGCAGGGGATCAGAGTTCCAAGTGATAACTCCTTAGAAAGAGGCAGATAAGTTCTTTCAAAGAACAATTTTATTCTCACAATACTGGAAAAACGAAGATGGAGAAATATTTAAGAAGATACTTGATTGTGCAAGAACTGTAAAATAAACCACACATTTGATCATATTCTTCGTCCACTTTCTGCTTAATTTTCAACCCATGCAATGAATCATGGTGAAACACAACCAAATGAAGCCTATACCGGCTCGGTCATCACCCGGGTTAACAAGAACTGCGTCAGGTATTAGGGAACCTGGGTATCCATCGACAAGTGGGCTACAGGCCACAGGTCCCATAACTGAGCAAGCAGGGCATGGGCCTGCATGGCTACTGGAAGTTGAACAACCTAAGAAGTGGCAGAAATACACTAAGAGAACATTATTATTATTATTATCATCATCATTATTATTATTATTATTGTTGTTGTTGTTTTGTTGTTGTTGTTGTTGTTGTTACTATTACTATTACTATTATGCCCTTATGAATTGCTTTCATTTTGGTTCCATTTTCAGGTCTATTCTTTATTTTTTCCCAAAAAAATATAGTCACTGTAATTTAGCATCAAATTGTTACCCCCACCAAAAAAGCAATTATAAGATTGGAGCAGAACAATCTTGGCTAAAAGATTTCAATCGATCAATCTCTTGATTTTGGTCATTGGTACAACCCTGGGTTGTACAGAATACAGGCAGGACATAAATCTCACAACAATAATATTAATTGTATATTTGCAATGGCCATCTATGGGATTTTCTCTCCCCCCACATATAAATATACAACTAATATTATCTTTGTGAGATTTATGTCCTGCCTGTATTCTGTACAATCCTGGGTACTGTAGATCATGTTCTCAGTTAGCCTTGACTTTGCTGGTGCTTAGGTCAAGTTAAGTTGAGTTCCAGATTGATGGGATGCAATCGATTTTAATGGATGAATCCATCTCCCTTTAATTATGTTAGTTTTAATGGGATGTGTTGTTTTTCTTTTGGAGTTTTGATTAATGGATTTTCAATGCTGCCCAGAGTCACAATGGACTTGGATGGCCGTATAAATGTCTTAAATAAATAAACGTCTTAAATGGTGATATTATTGTAAAATTAGAAATAACAATCTATAGAGCCATTGGTAGTGATGTTACTGCTATTACTTTGAAAGTCATTCTGTTTCCTTCTTTTTCGTTGTGGTCTTGCTGTAAAAAATAAGTGTGTAAAATTTGCAGTCTTGCAAACTTATCTGATTGCTGTTGGGGTTTAACCATAATTCTATCTCTCTCTCTGTCTCCTTCCTCTTCTCCTCCTCCACCTCCTCATCTTCTTCCTCCTTCTTTTCCTCCTCCACCTTTGCCTTCTACTTTCCTCTTCCTCCTCTTCCTGCTTCTCTTCCTTCTCTTCCTCTTTCTTCTCTGCCTTTTTCTACTCCTCTTCCTGCTTTGCCTTCTTCTACTCCTCCTCCTTCTTTGTCTTCTCCTTCTACTCCTCTACCTGCTTCTTCTACTCCTCTTCTTCCTTCTCTGCCTTCTTCTACTCCTCTTCCTCTTCTTCCTCCTCTTAACTCCTTCTCTTCCTCCTCCTCTTCCACCTCTTCTTCCTCATTCTACCCCTTTTCCACTTCTTCCTCCTCTTCCTCTTTTCCTCCCCCTCCCTCCCTGTTCCCTTCCTCTTTTCCTTTCCTCTCCTTTCTGCTTTCCTTCCCGAAAGGCCGTGCTCCAGACACTGCAGCCCTTAAACTGGATCGTGTGGGTGTGAAAACCAATCCGGAAACAGGGAAAATCATCGTCGATTCAGCTGAGGTCACTTCGATCCCCCATATTTTTGCAATTGGGGACATCACTGAGGTATAAATGCTTTGAATGGCCCAGGAAATTTTCCTTAGAGAGAGTGAGAGCACCAGGGACTCCACAGTTCAAGCCTTCTCTTCTAGTTAAAAGAGATATTTCTCTTTTAATCTTCTCATTAATCTTCTCTTCTGTTAAATCCTATTTATATCACAGACAGGAACAATATTTGAGGGATCATAACAAGGCGTATCAGGTTGTCGCTGACACATGACGTGGATTGACCTGAACCCATATTGCAATGTTTGCCTAAGGCCATTGTCAGAGTGAGGGCTATCCTTTTTGCCGTCCCTCCGTAGGGACAGGGTTTTTTTTAAAAAAAATCATCTTTTAACAAACACATAATCCCTTGCAGAGTGGAACCTAGGCAACTGAATAGAGCTAGCAGAGTGTTTTAAATGGCCAGATGCCCTTCCTGTCCTCAATATGGAGTTTTGTTCAGCAGATATATTTTCAGTATGCCCAGAAAGAAAAATATCTGCCTCTACATAGGATCGATTACCTAGGATGTATTATTATTATTGTTATTATTATTATTATAATACACAAAAATGACAGTGTACACAGCAAACGAGATAACTATGCTGGGTTTCTTATCACAAATCACGAGTCGGACCCTTCCCAAGGGTTTAGGACTGCGTGATTTATTGGTGGATTATGCAAGCAGATCCCAGTAAGGCAGCCTTCTGCAGCTGACCAATAGTGATTTTGTCAGCACAGTTGTTATTATTGTTATTATTGTTATTGTTATTATTATTTAAAAGAACGGACCATGGGAAATGAATTTAGAAAAGGGAAAGTTCTAAAACGACAAATAGTTAACCAAAATTGTTGGGGAAACCTTGGAGGTGTTGAGTCCTCCTCGCTGCTTCTTGAAATAAATCTTTTAAAAATCCCTTCTAATGTTTTCATCCCTTTAAAGGGCCGCCCTGAACTAACGCCCACTGCAATTGCTTCAGGGAAGTTGTTGGCTCGGCGGTTGTTTGGCCTTTCTTCCGAACTCATGGATTACGACAATGTGAGTAAGGGTTTGGTTTGTTGACAAAATTGTCCTATTGTCCCCAATTATTTGTACCTATTTCCTGTATTCTTACTCATGTTTATACGTATAGCTATTATCTTGTAAGTGATTGACAAATCAAATAAATAAATAAAATAAAAAAATAAGATGGCAGCTGTGGTGGACATGTTCTTGACTAGCCCATCTTGACGAGAGGTTCACTCTACTGCAGTTGATGTGAAAACAGACATGAAGCTAGAGATTGGTTCTTTATTCATTTCCCTTCCTTTTTGGGGGGGTAAAAAGAATTTTTATTACATATTATTAACAAGGATCCCTAAGGAAATTGCAGGTCGTCCTCGACTTAAAACAGTTTCTTTTAGTGGCCATTCAAAGTTACAACGGCACTGAAAAAAGTGACCGATGACCATTTTTCACACTTACGACCATTGCAACATCCCCATGGTCACGTGATCAACTCAGATACTTGACGAAATGATTCATATTTATGATGGTTGCAGGGTCCCTCAGGGGGCACGGGATCCCCTTTTGTGACTAAACCAAAGCAAAGTCGGGGTGGGGGAAGCCAGAATCGTTTAACAACCGTATTACCAACTTAACCACAGCAGTGATTCCAGGGTTGGGCTGCTGGGGGTTCGCAGGGGTTCAGGAGAGCCCCCTAGCTAAGATTCTGTGCAGTTTGGAGAGCCCCCAAATCCCACTCCTGGCTGGCCTTGCCCATCCCACCCCTTGCCTCCCAGGAGTCCCCACATGGCCTGTTTTGGAAGCCAGGTAAGTGCATGGTACGCATGAAGGTTCAGGCAGGATGAAAAACGGGCCTCCTGGAAGTTCAGGAAGACGAGAAATGGGCTAGTTTCTGGCTTCCATAGAGCCTCTGGAGCCTGGGGAGGCCATTTTTGACCTTCCGGAGGCTCAAAGAAAGCCTCCTGAGCCTGAGCAAAAACACCCCCCCCCCACTGGTGCAGGAGGCTGAATAGGCCACACCCACCATGCCCACGCCCATCCAGCAACCGGGCAGAGTTGGCTAGCTGTCAGGATTCCGGCAGTTACCCCCATTTAAATCATGAATTTTGAGTCAAACTTCCAAAACTTCAAAAGGATTTATTGGGAGTTAACATGTCCGGCACTGCCTGGGTGTAGCCGACTCTGAAACACATCATTCACTGTCACCTTTGACCCTAGTTTTCCCTCCACTCCCTGAGTCTATCATAATTCATATTCTCCAATGGGACACATCCATAGCCCAGAGTCATCAGTCATGCTATCCAGTTAGAATTTTGCACGGCAGAAATTTCAGTCACCTAGTTACTATCTTTGAAAAACTATGCATGGAATGCACTTTCAACTCCCAAGCTGCCGCACTGCTCTTTCAAACCCCTTTCCCCCTCCCTTTCTGTTGGCAACTCTAAAAAGACCATAGAAATATTTTATCAATTGACACCTTTGCTAAAATTTTTGAACCCCACTCCTGAATGATTCACTGAACAACTGTGGCAAGAAAGATCGTGAAAAAGGGACAAAATTCTTTTCACAACGGTCTTGTTTAACAGTGGAGGTTTTGGGCTCGATTGTGGTTGAAAGTCACCTGTATCTGGAAATAATACGTATATCCTGAAGGCTCAGGTTGCTGAAAATGCAAGATGCAGGAAGACTCAGCCTCTCTGGTTAATGACTCACAGTGTGGCTTCACCTCCCACCTGCAGGTGCCTACAGCAGTGTTCACCCCTCTAGAATATGGTAGCGTTGGCATCTCAGAAGAAGATGCTGTCCACCGATATGGTCCAGATAACATAGAGGTAGGCTGTTTTGGTCATCCAAATGATGTAGACAGTTTATGGTGGTGTTTTCTGCTTTGTGCTATTCAGCCTTTGGGATGGAACCAAATTTTTAGAAGCATATAAATTATAAATAAAACATAAACATATACATTATGAATAAAAACCAACACAAACCACGCTATATCAATTAACGAGACAGGGCAGGATAAGGAATTAGGAACTACAGACTTCAAAAGATAATGAAACACACACAGTTGGAAGGACACCAGAACCCAGATAAGACATTACAAACAAGGATGACGCATGCTTTGCTTCCAGCAAGGTGCTATGTGCAAACACCTCTTTATCCTGTTTTTCCAGCTGCAGCCCATGAAGGGGATCAGGGCCCTTTTCTCCCCCATAAACCATGTTACTCCCTTCTCCGTTCTCTCCTGCGTGCCCTAGGGTGAAGAGGGAGTGGCCCTGGGTCTTCCTCTGAATGCCCAGCCGGATTGTGCACTTCCCCAGTTTCCTCCACAGCCATCGGAGCCACACTCCACTCCCTGTCAGCTGCTCGACCTCCCCCTCGGAATCAGATTCCAACAGGGGCATGACACAGAACAGTCGAATGAATAGAATAGAACAGAACAGAACAGAATACTTTATTGGTCAAATGTGATTGGACACACAAGGAATTTGTCTCAGTGCAAATTCTCTCAGTGTACATAAAAGAAAATATGCATTCGTCAAGAGTCAAGAATCATAAGATACTAATACTTAATGATAGACATTATTCAATCAACATGTACAATCAACAATCAAATCATACTAGGAAACAGTCAATATAAACCGTAAGGATACAAGCAATAAAGTTATAGTCCAAAAATCATAAGTAGAACGGAGCGGAGAGAAGCAGAGAGAGAGAGAAAATCTAGAGACAGAGAGAAAGAGAGATTGAGAAACAGAAAACCAAGAGAGACTGAGAGAGGGATTCAGAGGTAGAGAGCGAGGAAGGGAGGGAGAGAAATTCAGACTTGCAACTTTCTGTTATTATTCCCAATCTCAATGCAAGTATTTTTGCCTTTGTGATGAAATAACAATTCTTTTTCAGGTATACCATGCATTTTATAAACCCTTGGAATTTGTTGTGGCCGAAAGAGATGCTACTCAGTGCTACATAAAAGTAAGTTGGCCTTTGTAATGTTTTTTTCGGTTCAAGGGGCTTACAATATCTAGCACAAACCCTTGGGGTCAAGCATTTTTTTCTTTTATTTATTTTTATTTATTTAGAAAATTTATATTGCTGCCTTCTCACACATGGTGACTCAAGGCTTTATTCCTGACGCTTCCATTTTCCCTCCTCCCCAAGGGAGAAAAATATTCTAATATCTTCTCCTCTCCTCTCCTCTTCTTCCATTCTATTCTATGGCAACTCTAAAAAGACCATGGAAATATTTAATGAAATATACACTCTACTGTACACTGTTCTCTTCTACTCTTCTACCCTTCTACTCTATTCTACACTACTCTACTCTATTCTTCTATGCTATTCTTCTATTCTATTTTACTCTATTATTCTGTTCTATTCTTCTATTCTATTCTACTCTATTATTCTGTTCTGTTCTACTCTACTGTATTATTCTCTTCTATTTTATTCTACTCTACTCTATTATTCTACTATTCTATTCTATTCTTCTCTACTTTACTTTTCTCTTCTTATTCTATTGTTTCTGTTCTGTTCCTATTCTGTTCTACTCTATTCTATTCTTTCTAATCCTGGCGAGTTGCAAATTCCCTGTTCGTTGTGAATTCTTTGCAGATGGTGTGCCTGCGTGAAAAAGATCAGCAGATCCTGGGCCTTCATTTCATTGGCCCAAATGCTGGTGAAGTTATCCAAGGCTTCGCTCTGGGAATCAAGTAAGTTTAAAGAACATCAGCCCCACATCCCAGCCTCCCCCAGCTACCTGATAAACCTGCTCTTTCAAGTCTCTCCAAGATAATAAAAAAGATAGTGATTGCCATTTTAGCCAGACTAAATCATATCCAGTGTTTGGGGTTTCTTTTATGTTCTTATTTCCTCTAGTTTGATGAAAAATACGGGCATCCTTTATTAATAAAAGTGGAGCTTAGGAACGGACATATCGGCTTTTGGTTTTTATGTTTATGAAATAGGTTTCTTGGCAAAACCTGTCTTTTTTTGATCCCTTCCCTGTTCTGCAAAAAATATATATATGAAAAATTAGCTTTGTAGTCCAGCTGTTGCTGACTCTTCAAAGTGTAATGAAGGGTGGGTTTTTTCCCATTCTTCTTTCCTATTCTCAGGATAATAAATGATAGTTCAGAAGCTTTTCTTTAAAAGAGAGAGGACTAAAACCTTGTTTTGATTACGTTTCTCTTTTGACAAAGAAAGAATCATTAGAGCTTTGGAGGGGAGAATATTTCAGGATTTTGCTACTCTTCAGATGTTTCTTCATTATTATTATTATTATTATTATTATTATTATTATTATTATTATTATTATTATTTCCATGGTCTCCCAGCTCTGCCCAAAGGACTGAATAAAATTACTTGAAAACTCCAGATTGGATATAATACAATTTTTTTTTGCCGTGTGTGTGTGTGTATGTTTGTGTATTTGGGTGTGTTTCTGTGGGCCTTCCTTGTTCTTGCCAATGCTGAACCTCTGGTGCTTGGACAGCATTTGTTCTGACCAAGGCTTCCTGAGATAGTAACAATCCCATGCTGTTCCCAAAAAAACATTTTTAATTATTTCAATGGCTGTGAATTATATGCATTCACAGCCTGTAATGAGTCCCAAACAGTTTATGAATAGTCCAACAGAAGTCTGCCACAGTCTTTGGGATAAGGCTGATAAACACCCACCTTTATCTCCCTTGAAATGTTGCCAATGGCTAAATTGCTTCAGATTGTAAACTGAACAAAATGAACAAAGTTGCTTCCTGCAAAGGCTCATGTCCCTTTTTTCCTCCTTTATGTCTTATGGGAGGGGCCAATCATCTCCAAGCTCTGCTCCTGAGTCGCCCCTTTTGTCTTAACTGTTCCGACCCAGAACTAAGAAGAAATTTCATGACAGTGAGAACAATTATTCAATAGAACAGCTTGTCTTCAGAAATTATGGATGCTCCATTGCTGGAGGTTTTCAAGAAGAGATTGTACCTTCTCATTATCAGGTGTGGTGGAGATGCCCAAAGGCAAAACAAGGATTGGAAAAAAATACATACATGGTTAGAAAAAATGGTAAAGCCAACACATAGATCTAAAACCAAAAATATTTTTGTTGGGTATTTTACCAGAAAAAAAATACAAGAAAGGGAATACATATTTAATTCTGCATGTATTAGCAGCAGTTGGAATTGTGTTTGCACAACAGTGGAAAAAATGAAGAAATCCCTGCTGAGGAAAAAAATATTAGAAATGTGCAGAAATGGATAGACTAAACACTTGAAATTAAGGAGAAAGAAGAAGCTGACTATTTTTTAACATGGGATTTGTTTTATCAGTGGCTAACCAGTAGAAGTAGAATTTAGAAATATAGATGCCTAAGACAATTAATCTGTTAGCTGTTATTCAAACTACATAAGAAAAGTCCACTGAAATGGATAGATAAATATTACTGTTATTAAGTGACCAATATTAATGTTATGAATATTGTTGTCTTTATTATGATTACTATTTCTCAAAAGTAACTGTACACAGACAACACACTGTTTATGTAGACACTGAATTTTTTATATTTAATAAAAACTTTTTAAAACTTAAGGGGGTAGGAGAAGAAGAGATTGGATAGTCATTTGTAAATAAAGTTTTTTATTTTTAAACACAAACATACACATACAAAAACATAAAAACATGAAATCCTCTTCCATTTTATATACATACAGTGTGTCAGTTAGTTACGTATCTTTTGTGCTATACTTTTGTAGTCATTTACTCACAATTTATATCAATCTTCACATTGTCAAACTAACATATGTTTATATATTTATCAGTTATTAATCCATGACTAAACTATTCCATCATTTTATACGAGATGTTCCACATTTTATCTTAAAATTTATGTTATACTTTCAACCAGTGGTTATATATATATCTGTATTATGTTTTATATCAATCTATTAGATTTCTATCACAAAATTATCTAGTCTATTATATTACCATGCCTTTTTATCCAACGAGATTGGATAGCCATTTGACTGGGATGCTTTTAGAACTTCCTTCCTTGTACAGATGGTTTGACTAGAAGATCTTCAGCAGTTGGTGGTGCTCCAGGACAACATTTTAAAGGACAGCCATTTGTCCAGAATGGTAGAGGGTCTGCTGCTTGAGCAATGGGCTGGACTAGAAGATCTCTAAGGTCCTTTCCAGTCTATGATTCTATGTTCTATATAGATCTCCTTCCCACCCTCCCAATTCTCAACTAGTATGATCAACCTTGGAAGGTGGTGGACTTTCCTACTGAAGAAACCAAGTTAATTCAATAGAAAAGTAGAATAGAATAGCAGAGTTGGAAGGGACCTTGGAGGTCTTCTTGTCCAACCCCCTGCCTAGGCAGGAAACCCTACACCACTTCAGACAAATGGTTGTCCAATCTCTTCTTAAAAACTTCCAGTGCTGGAGCATCC
>BHFT01033480.1:0-14968 GCA_004320025.1 Laticauda laticaudata
CATTGCCAAGAGAAAGATGAGAGACATGAGACCGAACAATGCAGAAGAGCTGAAGGTCGCTATTGAAGCATCCTGGTTTTCTATAATGCCTCAGCAGTGCCACAGGCTGATAGCTTCCATGCCGTGCCGCATTGAGCCAGTAATTGCTGCAAAAGGGGCCCAAACCAAGTAGTGAATACATATGCATGTTTATACACTGCTCAAAAAAATAAAGGGAACACAAAAATAAGACATCCTAGATCTGAATGGATGAAGTATTCTTATTAAATACTATGTTCATTACATAGTTAAACGTGCTGACAACAAAATTACAAAAAATTATCAATGGAAATCAAATTTAGCAACCCATGGAGGTCTGGATTTGGAGTTACACACAAAATTAACTCGGAAAAAAACCACTACAGGCTGATCCTGATGTAATGTCCTTAAAACAAGTCAAAATGAGGCTCAGTGTGTGTGGCCTCCACCTGTCTATATGACCTCCCTACAACGCCTGGGCCTGCTCCTGATGAGGGGGAGGATGGTCTCCTGAGGGATCTCCTCCCTCACTTGGACAAAAAGCATTGCCCCCAATCCTGGACCAAGTCTGTGTGCAACATGTCATTGCTGGATGAGTGAGACAGAGTACAGATGTGCTCAAGTTGGGATTCGAGTCTTGGGAACGGGCAGAGGCGGCCAGTCCATGGCAATCAGGTGCCCTTCGTAATTGCAGAGCAATGCTGCTGACAACTACCACCCAACATGAGCGATCCAGCGATTTGTTTGCATTAGGGTAGAATAACCCTAAGGCCTATATCCAGCACCGAGCCTATAATGGTCTCACCAAGGGGTACTGAGGAGTCTCATCTCGGTACCGTATGAGTATGTGCAGTAGGAGCACTACTCTGTGAGGGTTCATTAAGCACATGGAGGAATGTTGCAGCCCCTAAAGGAAGATGCCCATCCAATCCATTTGACTGACCCACTCAACTCAGTCATGGCTGGAGGGGATGTTTTGAGCAGGCATGCAAGGAACATTCTCAAGCCTGTCCCAAGACGCCTGTCATGTCTGTCAGCGTATGTGGTCAGTGTGAAACTGTTTTCATCTGTTAGAGAGCACAAGGGTTTAGCCAGTGTGCGCATTTGCCCAATCTTGGTGTTTATCTGGAAATATTGACCAAGAAGCTCACTGTAAGCACAACCCCCCGACGTATGGACATCGGGCCCTCATATACACGCACTCATCAGAGTCTGTTTCTGACTTGTTTGAGCAGCACAATGCTACATTGTGTGCGCCCAGCTGGGATGGTCATTTGCAGGGCTTGGGGCATGGCATCCTGTCCCTCGCTTTAGACACAAAGGCAGAAGGTAAGGCCAGTCTGATGCGGGTTTATTTGCCCTCGCTACAGCTCCTCCATGTCTACCTGATTACTGGCACATGTCCCGCTGGATAATGTCCCAAGTCGGCCATGGACAGCATGCTAGGGGATAGAGCCGACAATGCAAATAACTTATCTGTGGCCACACGCCGCATTGATGTGGCCATCTGGAGGAGCTGCACTCCCTGAGCCACTAGTGTGGCGGGTGTAGACTCGTCTCGATGCTACCTCATGAGAAGAAAGCAGCGCCAGCATTCAATAATGTGACGCAAAACATCAGCCAGAAAGCATAGGTAGCTGAGTGAAGTGACTGTGGTCACCACCTGCAAAACCTATCCTTTATGTGGATGTCTTGCTACCGAGTGCCTGCTCCACTGTTTGTCTATCCACTTTGCACAAACAGCATCTGAAATTGATTGTTTAATACAGTGATTGCTTTCCTAGAGTGGAACAGTATTGATTTCACAGAAGTGTGGTTTGACTTTGGAGTTAACATTGTGTTGTTTTAAGTGTCCTTGATTTTTTTTTTACAGTGTAACTTTTCAGAGTCCGATGTTTGTCTACAAACAATCGCTTGTTTCATTGAATTGCATGATATTGCTAATTTCTGAGATTATGGATTTAGGGTTTTCATGAGCTGTACAGCCATTAATCAGTCTCAATTATGACAAATCACAGCTTGAACTATCTTGCTTTGCATGTAATGAGTCTATCTCATGTATTAGTCTCACCTTTTAAGTTGCATTACTGAAATAAATGAACTTTTTTGCACAATATTCTATTTTTTTTAGTTTCACCTGTACAGCTCGAGGTGATCTTCCTTTCCAACCCCCTACTCAAATAGGAGATCCTATATCATTTCAGACAAATAATTATCTAATCTCTTATTTAAAAACTCAATTGATGGAGCATCCACAATTTCTGGAGGCAAGCAGTTCCACTGATTAATTGTTCTGTCAGGAAGTTTCTTCTTAGTTCCAGGTTGCTTCTCTCCTTAATTAGTTTCCATCCATTGTTTCTTGTCCTGCCTTCAGATGCTTTGGAAAATGAGCCTCTCTTCTTTATGGCAGCCTCTCAAATACTGAAACTCTGCTATCCTGTTACTTGAAGTCCACGAGTCTTAAAGTTGTGACTGGCTGGGATGCTGGCTGAGGAACTCCGGGAGTTGAAATCTACTGGCTGAAGTCTTAAAGTTGCCAGATTTGGAGACCTCTGCACTAAAAATCATAAGCCGCAATTGATAAACTGTTGTAGCTAGATTTATACTGTGCTGTGAACCCACATCCATTCAAGCATATTAGGAGTTAGCGGAATGTGTAAAACCAGCCACAGTGAAAAGTCATATCCATGCACCCATATGAAAGAGATACAGCATGAGTGCAAACACTGATTTGATTACATTAGCTGTCAACAAGGTCACAGAGTTATTCCACTGCTGGCATAAAATAAATCCAGCATACTTTTTCTCTGAACTAACAAGTTGTACTGACTTTCTTGAATCAAAAAGTTATAAGAGAATGTGCTGATCTTGTTTACTCAATGTTCAGGAAGAGTTTGATTGCCAACAAAATGATGGCAACAGGTAAGGAAAAAAGGGTGCTCTCTGTTCATGGTAATTGAAGGTGTTCTGCTCAGTGGGACCCTAACATTAATGTGACACATCTCTTTCTCCCCCCCCCCCCCCCCCCNCCCCCCCCCCCCCCACACACACACAGAGTAGCTCCAAGTTCTCTGGGAGGCACACAGTAACACAATCATTCCCACAATTTTCAAACGGGAAAAACATGGTTCCAGAAATTCATTTGCTAGACTTTATGGATATTTTTCTGGGAGAGTTGCAGGCTTCCTTGAACAGTTGGTAGGACACTGGCAGAATAGATGGGGCAGGTGGATCTGATTCATAAAAGCATGGCTTATATTCTGGTTGCTCCTGTCCTGTGTGCAACCCAACAGAACACTGCTTATGTTCTGTTGTTATTGTCCTCCTCCACCATCACTTTCTCCATCTCTTTTTTCTTTCTCTTTCTCTTTCCCTTTTCTTTTTCTTTCTCTCCCTCTTTCCCTTTCTCTTTCTCTCTTTCCCCCTCTTTCTTTCTCTTTTTCTTTCCCTTTCTCTATTTTTCTCTCTCTCTCTTTCTCTGTCTTTCTTTCTCTTTTTCTTTCCCTTTCTCTCTCTCTCTCTTTTCCCTCTTTCTTTCTTTCTCTTTTTCTTTCCCTTTCTCTCTTTCTCTTTTTCGTTCCCTTTCTCTCTTTCTCTCTCTCTTTCTCTCCCTTTCTTTCTTTCTCTTTTTCTTTTCCTCTCTCTATCTCTTTCTCTTTTTTTTCTCTTTCCCCTTCTCTCTTTCTCTCTCTCTCTCTTTCCCTCTCTTTCTTTCTTTCTTTCTCTTTTCTTTCCCTTTCTCTCTCTCTTTCTATCTTTCTCTTTTTCTTTCCTTTTCTCTTTCTCTCTTTCTTTGTCTTTTTCTTTCCCTTTCTCTCTCTCTCTCTCTTTCTCTCTCCCCCCCTCTTGTTTTCTCTCTTTTCTCTCTCTCTTTCTCTCTTTTTTCTTCCTCCTTTTTTCTTCCCTTCCTTCATGGGCTTTATTGGGCACTATAAAACTAGAAGGTCCATAACACCGCCTATGTTCTTATATTCTTGAAATTGCAATCTCAATACTGCTGGCAAACTTTTCCAACTAGCACCTGGCCATCTCTTAAAATCTCCTGAAAAAATTAACACAACCCACAATGTGTTTCTTTAAGTGGGTTGGAAAGAAGCCACCTTGTGGCTCTTGGGGCCATTTTTTGCAGAGGGGAAGATGAACAAGTCAATGAACAAGCTTTCACAGCAAATCCTCTTCATTTACAAGAGCAAGCAAATATAATAAAAAGAAAGTAAATAAAAGGCTGGCAGGTGGTGTTTGAGAAGAGGCAATAAAACCAGTTGGGGATAAGCTGCATTCTTCTCTATTGCAGCTATATCTAAACTAATATATCTCAGTCTTGGGAACTTTATACTGTGTGGACTTCAACTCCCAGAATCTCCCAGCATCACCTCCTGCAATTTATTTTTCCTCACTCTTTTATGACAGCGTGTTCTGGATAAACATTATGTTTTCTTCATGATCTCAAATGCTACCTCTCACCAGGGCAATTACAACTTGCACCAGAGGGAGTGGTTTTCAAATTCCTGAACCTGTTTTGCAATATTACCCTCTGTTCCTGCCCCCCACCTTAACCTCAACCAGCAGGAAGAGATTTGTAAGCAGTAATTTTTTGGGGGAGGATTTCTTTTCTCTTTCTCAGAACTGTTTCTCCCTGCATACCTACATGATTCAGTAGCTGGGAAAAAACATACAATATTTATTTGTAAACATGCATTTCAGAGCAGCTGCAGAATTAAATATGAAGCATCTATATGAATTCCTCAGTCTTGGACTTCCATTCCCAGAATTGGTGGCTGGGGAATTCTAAGAACTGACATCCACACATTTGAAAGTTGTTGAAACTTTCATCTAGATGTTGGTGATCTTTTGGGTCCCCCCTCCTCCTAAATAACCCTGACATCATAGCACAACACAGACTTGACATATATAAACATGCTAGAATTTCAATTTCCACATAGGTAACCCTCGACTTATCACTATCATTGAGGCCCAAATTTCTGTTAAGTGAGTTTTGCCCCATTTTACAGCCTTTCTTGCCACTGTTGTTGAGTGAATCATTGCAGTTGTTAAATTAGTAACACAGTTGTTAAATGAATCTAGCTTCCCCATTGCTGGTCAGAAAGTTGCAAAAGGGGGTCCCATGACCCTTGGGACACTGCAGCCGTCATAAATATGTCAGTTGCCAAGAATCTTGGTCATGTGATCACGAGGGAGGTGCAATGGTCATAATTGTGAAAAATGGTCTTAAGTCGCTTTTTTCAATGCTATTATAACTTTGAATGGTCACTAAATGAACTTGTATATCAAGGATTACTTTCAGTTCCCTATCAGCTTTATTCCCTTACAACTCATTCCCTACAACTCACAGAATTCTTGGGGAATTTAAAGTGCTAGGATGTTGGCAGAAGTTGGGAGAGATTTCACAGACAAAGAAGTGTGGCCTGGGAAGTTCCCCACAGGATAGCTGCTTTGGAAGTGACCCAAACAGGCTCTTTAAAAAGATGCAACACATTAAAACATTTGAAGTTTCCTGCAATACAGGGTTTGGTGGGGGTGCTTGGTCAATTTCATGGGAGATGATACAAGAAGACTACAATTAATGTGGGTTCAAACACAAATATTCCATTTCATGTGAATTGCACAATGTGTTGTGGCCAAGTTTTATCCAGTGCCACCAAAGCACTCCGAAGATGCAAGATAATTTTATTACCATGCAAATAATAGAAGAACATACTGTACATGGGGTTCCCAGGAAAGCATTGGCACTTAGCTGAGCAGCCCTGATTGAAAGTAGAACCATAATTTTATCTAACTTTAACCCATTGCATTTCAAAGACAAAAGCAGGCACAATATACAGCTATCTTTTCCTATTCCCTTTTGTTCTGTCCCCTTCCTCCTCTTCCTCTTTCTTTTGTCTTTCTTCTCTTACTTCACCTTCTTATCTGTTTTGTTCTTGTTCATACCTATCTCCTCCTCTTCTTTCCCCTTCCACTTTTTTCTCTTTCTTCCTCTTCTTGTTCTTCCTCCTCCTCCTCCTCTGCTCCACCATTGTAAAACTCTTCTTTTCCCATGCACTGTTTTGCCTGGTGGTATCTTGCATTTTAAAAGTTGCAAAAAAGCTTTCCTTCCCCTGCCAAGCCTCACACAGATGGAGTCTTGGACAGACAAGCTACCATGAGAGCCGGTCTGCCACCAGCTGGAGAGAAAAAGTGCCAATTTCACCAGGCGCCTTCAAATCTTGGTAAGGGGAAAAGAAAGCCCATGATACAATGGCCTCCCTTTCACATCTGTCTCCTCTGCATGTTTGCAGATAACAGCCAACCACAACTATTCCAGCAAAGGGAGGGCAGCAAAATCTGTAGAAAAAGAAAGACTAGAATTCCCACTGGGGGTGGAGAGGAAGGAGGCTGGTGATTAATGGGAAAAGCCCCTGCAATCAGCTGGCAAGTATTGAAGGCCCCATCTGGGGTGTGTGTTAGGTGGACTGCTGCTTGTTTTGTAGGTCAGCTAATAAGCAAAAGCAGGAAAAATTGAATCACTGGATTCCTGGAGTTTAAAATAAGGGCATCAAAATACTCATCAGAGAACAGATGTTGTTGTTTCCTTCTGTTTGAATCCAAACGCCTTTCTTATTATTGAAGAAAAAAAAAAAAGTACCCAGGCAGGAACAGATGTAGTCTCACTAGGTTTCACAACTTTTCTCTCCTAGAAAGTACAGTTTTGTGGTCTTCTTCACACTGAGTGTGCAAACAGACATGAGGTGTTTTCTTCACACCTCTGCCAGCTGGGAGAAGAATTCTGGGTTTCTCTTACACACAGTGGCATTCACAAATTCCCACCCACTACCCAAAGCTAATTGTGACACTGAAGAAATGCAGGCAGATTTTCTCATTCCCTTTATCCCAAGGAAGAAATCAGTTAACTCAACCTCTCTGACATTCATACTTGCAGCTACCAGAACAGATATATTCGAAAAAAAAAACAGTTGGAAGAGACAGTCCACTCCCCTGATCAAGCAGGAAACCGTATACCATTCCAGACAAATGGCTGTTCAGATTCCTCTTAAAAACCTACAATTATGGAGCACTTACAACTTCTGAAGACAAGCTATTCCACTGATTAATTACTCTCACTGACACTCAATTATTTCTCCTTAGTTCCAGTTTGTTTCTCTCAGTTGCTTCTTGTTTTGCCCGCAAGTGCTTTGGAGAATAGCTTGACTCCCTCTTCTTTGGGGCAGCCCCTCAGATATCAGAGCACTGCTTTCATGTCTCCCCTGGTCCTTCTTTTCATCAAACTAGACATACCCAGTTCCAGCAACCATTCTTCGTGTGCAGTCCATCTTTGTTGCTCTTCTCTGCACTTTCCAGGCTCAAACTTCTTTATTTATTATACTGCAGCAGCCAACACTGGATGCAGTATTCCAAGTGTGGTCTAACCGAGGCATTATAAAGAGGTAAAGTTCTCATTTCAAATAATTTTATGACATTTTAAAAAGCATAGACATAAAAAGCAGCAAATTATCAATCAAGAGAAACAATGAAAAATAAAAAGGGATAGAAGTGTAATTAAAGCATAAAGGAAAAAAATAAAAATAAAAATGGAATACAAGAAATGACTTCTGATTTCTTACAAGGATATAAAAGAACACTTTCAACTCTTAATTTAATATTATAATAAAATGTCCATTCCTCCACCCCCCACAAGAAAAAAAGAGGGAAATAATTTTAAAAATAATTTTAAAATGGATATATGAGTGGTAGAGTTGTTATATTTCACAATCATCAAATCCATAAGTCAAAATTTTATTTTCCTCCATGTCCGCCATTCTCCACTGGAAAATAACACATGCCTGCACACTTGAAGGAAAGAAAGTGCTAAGGTCAAAACTTCATTTTCTAAATGTTTTCAGCTTTTCTAGCTTTCACAGAGGTGACTTCCTAGTATACTACCAAGTTGTCACCGTGTGTTGAAAACTTCAAAGATGTTTCCAAAGGTGTGGGTATGGTTTTCCTTCTATACTGATAAATCCTCAACTTACAATAATTTGTTTAGTTGCAGGATCCATTATCCTGGGACAGATATATTTGCCTTCATTCACAAATTCGTTCAGTACATCAGCATTGAAAAAGTGACATACGACCCTTTTTTACCCTTGTGACCCTTGGTCACGTGATCAAAATTCAGACGCTTGGCAACTGACTCCTATTTATGATGGTTACAGTGGCGCATGGTCATGTGATTCCCTTTTGCGACCTTCTGATAAGCAGAATCAATGGGGAAGTCAGATTCACGTAACAACTGTCTTGTTAACTGGACAACTGCGGTGATGCACCTAAAAGCTGTGGCAAGAAAGGTTGTAAAATGAGACAAAACTCACTTAACAAATATCTCACTTAACAACAGAAATTTTGGGCTCAATTATGGTCATAAGTTGAGGACTACCTGTACTTTGAGCCATGGTGGCTCAGTGGTTTGAATCCAGTACTGCACTTTGCTGACTGCTGGCTGCCAGCAATTTGGCAGTTCGATTCTCACCGGCTCAAGGTGGACTCAGCCTCCCATCCTTCTGAGGTGGGTAAAATGAGGACCCGGTTTGTTGGGGGCAAGAGGGTGACTTTGTAAATCACTTAGAGAGGGTTGGAAAACATTGTGAAGTGGTATAAAAGTCTAAACACTGTTGCTATCAAGGAATAAGAGTACATTTGGACCTCCAAATCAATCCTCAAGTTGATTATCCCTTGCTAGAATAGCTGGTAATTCACTTCCCTACCCATGGCACTTTAATCTGACAGATGAACCTCCCAACTCCAAAGAACCTACAACCTCCAGTCTCACTTTTAAGTTGGGTATAATACTGGTAGTAATACCATATCTAGGCTGGAAAACTCTTGAATGGCTGAGTGCAGCAGAACTGTCTATGGCATTACTAGTGGTCACCTGGTATTTCATCATATGCCTGATGAATAGTTTGCATCACACAGTTGTGCTCACACTGGACTCTTATCTTTGATCACAGGGAACAAATTACTATTTCCTTGTTCTGTGTGAGCTTGATCATTTGAGCTGCCCAGCTGCTAAAATTTTACTCCCTCTGGGAACTCAATGGAAATCTCTCCCAATTACATCCCATCAGATTAAAGGGGTAAATTAAAGAGAGAGAGAGAGTGTGTGTGCAAACTCTTTGATCCGTGCCAACTGTATCTCTCTCACACACAGAATTTCCAGCCCCACAAGTCTTATGAATGACACTACTCCAGCTTCTGAGCATGTCTGCATTTTAAAATTAGCCAGCAATGACTCACATCCCGATTTACGAGAGGAGTATGAAATGAGGCAGCTTGCTCTGCACGAGAATTTCATTGCAACCTTCTCCAACCATGAGCTACTCAGAAGGTCCAGCACCTGCTGCTCACCAATAGTAGATCTGTAGGGGTTGGCATGAAGTTACAGTAACAAGAGCTGCAATCTTTCCTTCCCCTTTGGCTAGCTAAAGTAAATTTAAGGTGTTTCTAAAGCACAGGAGGCAGAGAACAGTCAAATCAGTTAAAATGACTGCCTGGCCATTTGATTCTGTCTGCTTTTTATGTGTACATATACTCCTCGACTTGCAACTGTTCAGTTAGTGATTGTTCAAAGTTACAACTTTACTGAAAGAACCTGGATGCTGGCTCTCTTTTGAATCAGCCACAAATTGTATAATTGTAACTCTATGGGTCAAAATTAGGGGTCCCCAAACTTGGCAACTTTTCGACTTGTGGACTTCAACTCCCAAGTCTTAAAGTTGCCAACTTTGGAGATCTCTGGTCAAAAGGAGGTTCACTAAATGAATGGTTGTTAAGTCAGGGACAACCTGTAAAGGAAACACAAGAACTTCACATTTTTCTTTTAAAAATAAAAAAGATACCTGGCACATCCTTGAAAAAAAATCCCTAGTATAAACAGAATACCTTTCCTGAAAAATCCTGAATCTCACCTTTCCATAATACAGTATGGAACAGGTAGCATAGGTAGTCCTCATTTAGGGACTGTTGAAAGTTATAACTGCACTGAAAAAAGTGATTATGACCATTTTTCACACTTATGATTGTTGCAGCATCCCCCTGGGTCACGTGATCAAAATCCAGACACTTGGCAACTGATTCATATTTATGATGATTTGATCGCCCTTACAACCTTCTGACAAGAAAAGTCAATAGGGAAGCCAGACTTACTAAACAATTATGTTGCTAATTTAACAACTGCAGTGATTTACTTAACAACTGTGGCAGGGTCGTAAAATGGGGCAAAACTCACTTAACAAATATCTCACTTGGCGACAGAAATTTTGGCCTCAATTGTGGTTGTATTTGAGGACTACTTACATTATAAACCTCTCCCCTACTGACTCTGAATTTTTTCAGTCTGTAGCAGAAATGGTGATTGTTTTGATTAGAGAAAATGGACTAGACAGCTTTATAATACACTGGGAGCCATTTGTGACTTTTTACAAGTTGAATACAATTATTGATGGTTAACAGAAGGATTTGGTGTAATACACACACACACACACACACACACACACGAAATGATAAGATGTTGGGTTGATTCGATTATAAGAGAACTTCTCATCTGAAATATCTGTTTATATATTTTTCTCAATAAATGAGGATTTAATGAGAAATCCTTATTATTTGTAGACCAATTATGTAAGGGGAGGGGGATTTATTAGTTTTTTCTTTCTAGCTTGTAGCCAGGATAGATTTTTTTTGTATGTTTAATGTTAGGCTTGTTTGGATTATTTCTTTCTCTTTTTTGTACACATTTTTTCTGTTTTGTTGTAGTTATTGCTGGATGCATGTTTTTCTGTTTTCTCTATTTTGCGTTTAACATAATAAATAGGGATTTTTTTCAGTCTAGCACCTGCAGTCAAAATAGTCAATGGCAAAACATGTAATTCAGCAATATTTTACATTAGATTTATACTTCTCTTTCACTGAGCACAGATAGTCCTTTACTTACAACCACAATTGAGCCTAAAATTTCCATTGCTAAGCAAGACAGTTGTTAAATGAGTTTCGTCCCATTTTATGACCTTTCTTGCCACATTTGTTAAGTGAGTCACCCCAGTTCTTAAATTAACACCATGATTGTTAAATGAATCTGGCTTCTCCGCTGACTTTGTCAAAAGGTTGCAAAAAGAAGATCACATTACCCCAAGACAGTGCATCTGTCATAAGTACATGCCAGTTGACAAGCATTCAAATTTTAATCACATGACCATGGGGATGTTGCAACATTTGTAAGTGTGAAAACAATGAACAGTCACTTTTTTGCAGACTTGTTACTTTGTAACTTCATTACTAACATTTTTCAGTGACATGTAACTTGCCGCCAAATGAATGGTATTGAGGACTAGCAACAGATCAAACCAATAAATAGAACAGCAAAAGTGGGGATTTTCCATCACTGGTTCTGATGGAACCAATGGCCATGCCTCACACAGATCAGTGTGCATTCTTGAACTCACAGCTGTAATAATATGTAACAGCTGTGGCTACAAGGAGCTTTGCACTCCATTGGGTTGTGTGGCATTCAGACCCCATTGCTAGGCATGGAGGCCCTTCTCGCTTCTGTCACTTCTGACTTTGTGACTATCTGTCTGGACTACTGTAAGTCATTTTATGCGGGGCTTCCCTTGAAGAGCACCTGGAAACTTCAACTCGTGCAGAATGCAGCTGCACAAACAGTAAATGGTGTCACACATTTAACATCACTACTTCATGAACTGGATTTGTTTTCAATGTGTTTCTGGATGCAATTCAAGGAGCAAGGGAGAAAAAACATATCCAAGTTGGCTGGCTGGGAGTTGAAGTCCATACATCTTGGAATTTTTCTAGTCCAACCACCTGATCAAGCATGAGATCCTATACCATTTCAGACAAATGGCTATTCTCTTTTTAAAAGCCTTCAATAACACTCATAGCTTCTGAAGGCATTTCACTGGTAAATTGTCCTCACTGTTAGGTAATTTTTCCTTACTTCTAGGTTGCTTCTCTCCCTGATTAATTTCCACCCATTGCTTCTTGTCCTGCCCTCTAATGCTTTGGAGAATAGCTTGACTCCCTCTTCTTTGGGGCAGCCCCTGAGATATTGGAAGACTACTATCATGTCTCCCCTAGCCCTTCTTTTCATTAAACTAAGACCTACCCAATTCCAGCAACCATTCTTTATATATTTTAGTCTCCAGTCCCCTAATCATATTTGTTGTTCTGTGCACTTTCCAGAGTCTCAATATTTTTTTTTGTATTGTGACAACCAAAATTGGATGCAATATTCCAAGTGTGATCATGCCAAGGCCTTATGAAGTGGTACTAACACTAGACATGATCTTGATTCTATTTCTCTGTTAAAGCAGACTAGGAACTGCATTGGCTTTTTTGGCAGCTGCTGCACATGGCTGGCTCATCTTTAAGTGATTGTTCAAGATCTCTCTTGCAGTTACTGTTATTGAGCCAAGTTTCACCTAATCTGTACCTGTACATTTGTTTTTTCTTGTCTAATTGTAAAACTACTTTTTTCTCTATTGAATTTCATTTTTATTTATTTTATTTATTCATTTGATTTGTCAATCGCTTATAAGTTAATAGATACAAGTATAAACATGAGTAAGAATACAGGAAATAGGTATGAGTAAATGAGGGACAATAGGACAGGGATGGTAGGCACGATGGTGCATTTATGCACGCCCCTTACAGACCTCTTAGGAATGGGGTGATTTTTAGATTTTTGTTAGATAGAACCCAGTGTTCAATTCTATCAAGATCCATCCAGATCTTGAGCCAGTCTTCTGGGTTTTTGCTATTCTTGCTAGCTTGGTGTTGTCTCCTAATTTGATGAGTTTCCCTTTTATCCTTCATCTAAGTTATTGATGAAGATATTGATCAGTATTTGGCCTAAGATAGAGCTTGGGGACTCCACTGCTTACTTCCCTCCATGTAGATATAGTCCCATTAAGGACTAAGGTTGAGAAACCCTGGCCTAAAGAGTGAAACTAGGTTGATTTCCTCTCCTGTGATAGGAAATTATTCTTTATTTCACGAGTTCCTCTTTCCAGAATGCTTTTCTCCCATTTCTAAATCAAGTAGCACTGAGAAGCTTTAAGCCACCATCCCCATTTATCCATTAATTTATTGCTAATTAACCTTCCTGAGCCTTTCTGCCCTCAATGCTTTCTTCAAATCCAACTGGGAATTTTCATCCCCAGTTGGGATGAAAATGTGGCTGGGGAAATTCATGGAGTTGCAGTCCCCAAAGTTGATAAGACTGGGAAACTCTTATTTAAATAAAGGCAAAAGTGCTCCTTTGCTCTTAAATTTTCTCCACAAAAATTCTATAGGTAAAAATAGGGTTTCACTCACTTCTGACATCTTTTCTTTGTCCTAACACTCCTTGGACTGATCAGATAATGAAGATTGCCTTTGCTTCTCCTTCTGGGAACCTTTTGACAACAAAATCCTGCATACTTAAGCAAGCTTTTTATCAGCACCCCATGGATTTATATAATTTATTCATATAATTACATTTCTCTCCCTATGTTAACAATTTTGCAGTTCATTTTGCTTTCTTCCATTGTATTTCACACAGCAGCATCTGCCACAAATCCTGCAAACAGGGAAAGGATGACCTGCAAACAAACTTCCAGTGTTGGAGCATTCACAATTTCTGGAGGTAAGTTGTTCCACTGATTAATTGTTCTTACTATCAAGAAAATTTTCCTTAGATCTACAAAGATTGCTTCTCTCCTGGATTAGTTTCCATCCATTGCTTCTTGCCTTCAGATGCTTTGAAGAAGAGGTTGACCCCCTCTTCTTTCCTCTTCTTTGTGGCAGCCCCTTAGGTATTGGAAGACTGCTATCATGTCAATGTGGTGATGCTGTGGTTAGAATGCAGTACTGCACACTACTTTTGCTGCCTGTCAGCTGCCTGCAATTTTGATGGTTTGAGTCTCACCAACTCAAGTTTGACTCAGCCTTCCATCCTTCCAAGGTCAGTAAAATAAAGACCCAGGTTGTTGGGGGTAATAGGCTGACTCTGTAAACCGCTTAGAGAGGGTTTTAAAAACACTGTGAAATGTATATAAAGTCTAAGTGCTACTTGTTATTGCTACTCCTTCTCTCATTAAACTAGACATTCTCAATTCAAACAACTATTCTTTATATGTTTTAGCCTCTAGTCCCCTAATCATCTTTGTTACTCTTCTATGTAGTATTCGAAGTGTAGTCTTTATAAGGCAATATAAAGTATATGCTGAAATACTTGTGTAATCAGATTGTCTCAATTTTTTTGCCATTTATCCTTCACAAATGTCCATGGTTGCTGTATTAATTAATAATTGCCTTGGGAAAACCAAGTAAAGTACTACCTTTCTGAACATCAGGAATTTTAAGATGTGTACCTTCAACTCCCAGATTTCTCCAGCCATCATGAACTAGCCATCAAAACAAAAGCTAGCCAAACTGTCTTGCAAATATTAAAGTGACCTCCAGATGCCAGCCAAGAGCAAGGGTCTCCAGCAGTCCATTACTCCCATCTGGTGGCCATGCAGGGAATTATAGTGCAAATCTTATTTATGGTAGGCAATCCTTGACTTACAATTAACTAACTGAGCCTATAATTACAGTCATAAATCAGGATAGTCATTAAATCATTAATAACATATCTGAGCCCAATTTTACAATCTTTTGGTGGCTGTCTGTCAAACTGAATTCATACAATTCCACCACCAAACTAAATTCAAAGGAAATAGTTCTTTGAGGAATTGCAATGCCTCTGAGTTTGTTTTATGATGATTGCATTACTTTATTTTTTATTTTATTTTATTTGGTTTGTCAATTGCTTACAAGGTGATAGGTATAAGTAAAAACATAGTTATGAATACATGGATACATATAAGAAAAATAAAAGAAACAATAGGACAGGGAC
>BHFT01033481.1:0-11292 GCA_004320025.1 Laticauda laticaudata
GTGGATTTGGGGTTTTTATGAGCTGTAAGCCATAATCATCTCAATTATGACAAATCACGGCTTGAACTATCTTGCTTTGCATGTAATGAGCCTATCTCATATATTAGGTTGACCTTTTAAGTTGCATTACTGAAATAAATGAATTTTTGCATAACATTCTAATTTTTCAAGTTTCACCTGTATTCTGATTGATTAAATTCTGAGAGTTGAAGTTCACATGTCTTAAAGTTGCCAAGTTTGGAGTCCCCTGATTCAGTGGTATGAGGGAATCCAAGTTCTATGACACATACAACAAAGCAGGATTAAAACTAGAGCTGGTACAAGAAACTTTCTACAATTCCCTACCAAATTTGTGGACAGAAAAATGGAATGGGCATTTTTTTCCCCAAAATTCATCCACAGGAAGACACCCCCCCAACTCCCAACAGCACAATAGCAGGTTTTCTACACAATAGTGGGAGAACTCTGAGATATATGGCCTGCAAAAATCTTTTATTGAAATTTAATGGAAGCAAGAAAAGAGCCTTCTGCAGTCCCTTGGAGAGAGATAATTATGCAATAAAAGACAGAACATTCAGACATCCCTATTCACCGACCCTATCAATTGGGAAACTGTGAACATCCTAGCTCTAGCCAAGTCCAAAAAACACTACAGAATTCCTGGAAGCCTGGCACTCTGACACATTGGCTATCAATAGACACATGGAGATAAGCAACATCTATCGACCATTCAATAGGGACAATCAACAAGCCAAAAAAGGAACAAAAAGACCAAAACATCTCACCAGCAATCAATACCCAGATAAGAAGAGATTTAACACCAAGATTAATATTAGACCAACAATCAAGAAGCAAATAATACTGCAATCAAAACTAACATAAACAGCCCAACCAAGACATCATCAAGAGCATCCCCATAAATACTGACAGGGTAGCAGCCATTTTATTTAAACAGAGAGCAAACTCTATTCCCTACTAGTACTGATGATGTTATTTAGTTTGGTAATGAAATGTCTGCAAGAAAGCAACCAAGCTTGGAGAGCACTAAGGATCTCTCACCTACACTCTTTGTAAATGCAAACAGCACTACATCCCATCCATTTGAATTTCTCCAACACTGACTTTTTCTTTGAAAGAAATTGCAAGGTGTCTTCTCTTTCATCAAATTAAATAAGAATTCTCTCTCTCTCTTCAAAGATACTGAAAAAAGTGATTTAGGATCATATTTCACAGTTACAGCCTTTGTAGCATTCCCATCACCATGTGATTAAAATTCAGATGCTTGGCAACTGAGTCATATTTATGATTGTTGCTATGTCCCAAGGTCATCTGACCTGATAGCAAAGTCAATGGGAAATCCTTATTCACATAACAACTGCGTTATTAACTTATCAATTGTAGTGATTCACTTAACAACATAAATGTTAGCCAATTGTGGTCATAAGTTGAGGATAACCTGTATCACACATTGCCCCAAGTTGCTTTCGGTAGTGAGATGTGAGGCATATAAATTTAATTAATGAACAAAAATTTGATTAATAAAAATGCAAGTCTTTTCTGCACCACAGGAATTAAAACAAATCATAATTTAGTGCAATGTGCAAAATTCAGTTTTTGTCTTGATGACACCCTCACATGTGTACCTGGTTCATATGTTCACAGAGCGTAGAATACTGAATCCTGCAGAATCTATGCTCTGAGATTAGCAAACCAGGATTTACCTGCAGAGAATGGCTAAAATCCACGGATTCTGGCTTCAGACAGGTACATAGACAAAGGCTAGACAGGGTTCCCAACTCCCCAGGCCAGGGGCCATTACCGGGTTTTGAGCCTTTTGGAACTGAGCCATGGAAGTGGCAGGTACATGGGTGCAGGCACATCTCCACTTGCACAAGCAGCGGGCATGGGCAAATGTACAAACTCCATTTGGCAAGCAGTGTGCTCACTGCGTGTGCAAATTGAACTGCATGCATGCTTGCTCACCACTTGTGCGGAACCACTTCCCTGTACCCTGGCCAGTCCTCAAAAATGGGAAGGTTGCAGAACTTCAGGCTAGATCCATAGCTGTGCTTTCAATTTTCTGTCCTATGGCCAAGGCCAATTGCTGAAAGGGGACAAAAAAATCGCAATCTCTGCTGGAGATTTCAAGGCAATGTCCCTTTGGTGTGAGATAATAGCTGAAGTCTTCTGGTTCTTCACCTTCCCTCTACCTGTCTGGAAGTGATGGTGCTTTCCCCTAGCTTTGCACCTTGGGCAAATGTGTTGATGATCCAAACTCTGTCAAGGACCTTGGAGTACTCATCTCTAATGATCGAAGTGCTAGAGCCCACTGCAACTACATAGCCAAAAAGGCATTAAGAATTGTTAACCTAATCCTACGTAGCTTTTTCTTTGGTAATATCACACTAATAACTAGAGCATACAAAACATTTGCTAGAGCAATACTCGAATACAGCTCATCAGTCTGGAACCCACATTACGTATCTGATATTAGCACAGTTGAGAAAGTCCAGAAANTCTACACTCCTCTACGCGTTATACCTTATAACGCCACCATACCTTATGCCACCAGACTTGAAATTCTAGATCTAGAAAACCTAGGACTACACCACCTTCGGTCTGATCTAAGTATAGTATATAAAATCATACATTGCAGTGTCCTACCTGTCAATGAATACTTCAGCTTCAACCATAGCAACACAAGAGCACACAACAGATACAAACTCAAGGTTAACCGCACCAAACTTGATTGTAGGAAATATGACTCCAGCAACAGAGTGGTCAATGTCTGGAATACTCTACCTGACTCTGTGGTTTCTTCCCCAAACCCCAAAAATTTTAATTTTAGACTGTCTACTATTGACTTCACCCCTTTCTTAAGAGGTCTGTAGGGGATGTGCATAAGTGCACCAACATGCCGACCATTCCTGTCCTAATGTTTCTTTTATTTTTCTTATATGTATCCATTTCATGTGTTCATAACTATGTTTATTCTTATATCTATTATCTGACAAATCAAATTAAATGAAAATAAATGAAAACCATGACCTGAATGACTGAGAATCTCCATAGACACTAAGACACACAAATGGGGCACAGAGTAGACCCTGTGTTGGCAAACCAGTAGACCCAGGGTTGGCAAAGGCCATGTGAAATATGTAAGGAGTGGGGAGTTAAAGAAAGGAGTGTTGCAACATGGGGTAAATACAGGAAAGCCAGAAGTTAGCTGGTATGGAAGGGTACATGGACAAGAAGGCAAGGGAACTTTACAATGTAATTTGCAATCTTTCCCTCTGAGTTTGCTTTTGCGAAGGCAAAAGAGAAGGTCAGAAATAATGATTATGTAACTACAAGATGCTGCAACTGTTATAAGTACAAACTGGTTGCCAAGCACTGAAATGTCAAATAGCAGTTATAAGTACCATTTGTACAACACCACTGCAACTTCAAATAGTAACTGAGGGGTCCTTCAGGAAGGACTATTTGTAATGATAACAAACAGAATTATGGATGACTGGATCTATGTTGCAGGAACATGTTTGCAATGATAATAGAAGGCTTCGAGATTTTTCACTTCCTGCTCAGTTGCTTATTTCTTTCTTCTTTTTCAAGTTTCAGGGGAAAATAAAAAGGAAATTCTGGGATGGAATATCAGGATGAGTGAAACCATGAACACATTCAGAGGACAGGGGCTAGTCTTTAATTTTTGCTTTCTTTCCCTCTCTCTCTTTTAAGTACATAAACACTGTGTGATGACAGGAAAGGGAATGATTTTTTTTTATTCTACTCATTTTATTTTATTTTTATTTCATTTTATTTTTATTTTTTTCTCATATGCACAACACAAGAAGCTAAAGGTTTCTAAGCAGCAATATAAATTGAATGAAATAAATAAAAATGCTGACTTGGGAAAAAAACATCTAAGAGAATAAAAGCATGTGGAAAAATACAAATATCTTTGCATGGCACTGAAAAGGCAATAAATGTAGAAGCAGACAAATCTCATCACAAACAGCTTGTTAGAAACAGGGATCGCCATAAAAAAAAACCTTATTCTTTTCTATTGTGCTAATTATACCTTAACTCCTGAAGCAAAAAATAATGTTACAAAAAGAGTAGCAACATAATAGGAAGGAACATCCTGTCAGGTTTCCAAGTGATGAAATCCATTTAAAAAGAAAAGTACAAAGTCCATCTTTCAAAAAGATTCTTTTTTTTAGGAAAGCTTCAAATTGGCAAAGTCCATGGTAATTCCGGATCCGACACAACCCGGAATTACCCCACAATATTACAAGTTAGAAACAATCCTCATAAGTCACATTCTCCAATAGAAGTAATTTAATGTTGCTTGATGTCATAAATCCACCTCAAGGGGCCCCAGCAAGGACAGCTCATTTCCCAGGGGAAGAAAGATCACCTAGGCAAAACAACTCTCTTTATCTTCACTCCGCCCACCTTAGGAATGTGGCAAGCCCAAAACCCTTCCACCCATGACTACTACAGAGAATGTAAGAAAAAGAATATGTACTAACCCTAACTAAAATGGCTACACTTATGTAAATTTCAGGCTTGACACATCCCTTCAGATAAAATTGTCCCAAATCATTAAAGATTTTTGTAGACTAATGTAAACACCCTGAACTGGAACCTGAGATGATATAACTATCAGTGAAGACTGAAATACTTTCACTGTACCCAGTGATCATTACTTTTTCTATAATATTTTGCAATACTTTAAGTTTAGGGTCAATCACAAGTATAAGAACACTGTCGAAAAAATATGGACTGCCACACCACAGAGATGGAATGCCCAGAGAAGCATGTTTTTGCAGTCTCTATATAATTTCAAGCTCGATCTTAGGAAAGATTAGAAAACCCTGCCATCAATTCCCATGAGATGGCTGACTTAATGACTGGGATAATTAATTTAATTCTATGTAACTGCAATTCAATTTAGGACTAAATCTATTACCTCCTCCTTAGCCAGTTGTATGGTCAATGAAATGGCACCAGAGTGAGAACAGCTTGATCTGTTAATCACTCTGTTATACATCTTTTCCTTAACTCTTCACCATGGAGTTATTACAATATGGAGATCTGAAGCTGGAAAGATTAGAGACCACTGCTGTAAATGAAAGTAATACAAATTTACATCTTAAGGCATCCATGAATTGAGATGGATTGGGATTGGACATTTTCAGACAGAAGATCATACTCTTTATTACTCAGGACATGGAAAACAAAGAATAGCATTGCTTTTATACTTAGGGAGGGAACAGCAGGAATAGTATGTGATTACAATGCTATGGATTACCAAATAATATCAATTAAACGTTGTTGACTAACCTTTAATATGATAGGCATTTGGGTTTATGCTGCAATCACAGATGGAGAAGAAGATAAGATTGATTATTTTTATGGTCAAGTTTAATTTGAAATCAACAGAACATATAAGCAATGTGTGCTGCCTTTGAGTAGAGACTGGAATGCCAAAGTTGAAAACATAAAAGAGGAAAACATTATTTGATCAAATGATTTAAAAACCAAAATGAAATAGGATCAATTTTTGCCTCATCAATGAATTCTTCATAGTTAACACTGTATTCAAATAACCAAGGTAATGTATCTATGCATGGACATCACCAGATGGAGTACATAGAAATCAAATTGACCACATTATTGCTAAAAGGGATAAGGGAGCTATCAAATATATAACTAGGTGCTGACTGTGTCCCAAATTAAGAAAAAGCAGAAAAAGAAAACCAGTCAGTTTCTTCAATATGATCTTGAATATTTACCCACAATTTTCAAGTAGAATACCAGGAATTGTTTTGAAACCTCATTGATTAATAAAAAAAGCCAGGGGAATTATGGAATGAACATAAAGAAGACATTAGCAAAAGGCAAACAGTGAAAAAATATGATTAAATTAAATCTAAAGAATGCCAAACTAATGACAACAAATAGAAGAAGCCTTAAAACTGACAGTGAAGAAATCACTTTTAAGATCAACCATCAACAATAAAAGAATAAACAGTCAAGAAATATGCTGTAGTTACCACTTGATCGGCTGGCACAATTTTTATAGGTATTCTTTCCAAAGTTACAAATGCTGTGATGTGTCTATGCCTACAAAGATCAGTGTCGTGCAAGTCATGGTATTCCATGAAAAAAGCAGGCTAGGAAAGAGATTGATGCCTGTGAAATTTGATGTTTAAAAAGACTTCTAAGAAAACTGAGGACATTATTGTTATTTCTTTCTTAAACATTGGCTATAGACAGCCAATAAAACAAACAAAATGGAACATTGGACAAATCAATCCAGATTTCTCACTTAAGGACAAATAAGTAGGCATAAATTACTCTATTTGGACAAATTATATGACAACACAGTTCTCTGGGGAAGGGTCTAATGGTGGGAAAGATGAAAGGGAAAGGAAGAAGACAACCAATAGCATGGTGGATGGACTCAGCAGGTACAGTAACAATTAGAGTACTCTTGGAGTACCTGAAAGACCTGTTTAGGGACAGATCATCAGGAAAAAAATCTATTTATGTGATCGCTATGAATGGAAAACAATTTGATGGAACATAATAATAAAACAAAATATAAACAAATGTTCATAAAACAGCAAAAGAGGAATAGCATTTCTGTTCAGGATTGTTTGCAGGATAATGGATTGAAAATATATGGTGTTAGCATTTTACATCAAGGAAGCATTGTTGGGCAGAAAAATATCTTTGTCACTACAGAAATGCCAACATACAAACAGATATATATGAGTACTGTTCCTTTTCTTTTGATAAGGTATTTCCTGCCAAGAAGACTACTTTATTGTTGATGAAACCTGAAAGAAATTTGAGAGGATTCAAGAATTTGTTTTTTAAACACCACAAGCATTTTTCTTTGGATATTGATATAAAGAGCTAAGTTCTACCAATAATAAAATGACACATTATCTTATAATGAGATAATAGAACCCAAGCATCCTTAGAACTGAAGGCAGCTCATTTCTCTAACAAGTTGCCATTAGGAGACAAAAGAAGTCACACTGCACTGTCAACCTGCCATTCCTTATTTAAACCCATCTCTTTTGTGTGACTTTGTTCTTTAGATCCTATTTGTAAGAAAAGAGAACCTTGACAATCTGATATCTGAATGGCAACAGAATTGCACCAGCTGCAGAAGCAGAATAGCTTAAACTCCCTAAGGGCTATATTTGAGAAGAAACTGCCATTAGAGGAAGCACCAGAGCACCATCAAACACAAGCTTATCCAGCTTGGCAGTATCACTAAATAGGTATTAATGTACATGCTCACTCATGGGGAATTTTATTTCAGAGACACAATTGGAAGACAGCCCCTTTTCCAAATTGGAGAAAGTAAAACTGTGTGTATGTTATGTGAGAAGGATGGCCTCAGTAAGCTTGAAAAGCCCATGCACCACCAAAGGCCAACAGCTGTGAAATGATAAGCTTGGCGGCATTAGCAAAATGAAATGACAAGCATGAAGTGAATGACTGGGAGGGAAAAGGAGATGGAAATTGCCATTACTGTCATAAAACACTGTCATGGTAAAGATCACAATACCACTACAATATGCCTAATTCCAACTATACAGTGGTGAAAAGTCCTTTCTGTTCTAAATTAGATTATTTTTCCCCGCTTGCTCTTCATGTTAAAACCCAAGCTAGCAAAACTGGGGAGAGGAATTAAAGCAAGGAGGGGGGAACTATAGGTCTTCTAGCTGTTGCAATTTGATGCCAAACTCTCAGAAACTCACTCTTGTACCAGTTTCATTCCATTTTGGTTGTACTGAATGCCAGATCAGCCGATAATAAATCTGTCCTCATCCTCAATATGATAGCAAAGAAGAAACTGAATTGACTTGTATCTTTGAGATCTGAATGGACCAGAAGGAGAGGATATCCCTCTTAGAGACGTGCCCACCTAGGTTTTAGATCTGACATCAGTCACCACTCAGAGAGAGGGGAGGTGGGGCAGCTTCCAGACATGCATGATCACCCATGCCCTAGTCATATCTTGATTGGGTTACTGTAACACACTCAATGTGGGATTACCCTTCAAAAATATTTGGAAACTACCACAGGTGCAGAATGGTGTGGTGTGTACTTTTCTGAGAGTTCTTGGAGTTTGCTTCTGGGTCCAATTCAATGTGTTGCTTATTACTAATGTGGCATGGGTCCAAGGTATATGAGGAGCCATCTCACCCCAAAACTTGGTTTTGCCCATTGAAAAATTGGGACCCCAAGGGGTACTTACCATTGGTTGTTGGGGTAACATGCTGTACATCTTTTGGTCCTGTTTTATTGTATAGTTTTAATTTTTTTATTTGCATATTTTTCCTATTTATCTTTTTATGGTCTGTAAGCTGCTCAGTGGTGGTAATGATGTTATCCATTCAAAATGTCTGACTCTTTGTGATTCTATGGGCTGGGTCTATCCACATCTTCCAGTCTTGCACTAGCCAGAGGGTAGTTTTTCTATCCTCTAGCTGGTTGTCAGCATTGATGGTCTCCTGCCATCATGGTTTTTTTTTGGGCGGGCGGGCTGGTTTCCTATTACCACTAACTCTTACAAATATAATTGATTTCTCCAGTGAATTCCCCTGCATGACATGGCCAAAGTAAGTGCAGTTTTTGTGATTTTTACCTTTTGGAGAGATATCTGGTGTTAAAGGCCCGGTCCCACTGGCCGACGGACGCAAAACATATGCATAAAGGACACAGCGGATGAGCAAAATTTCTGGGCTCCATCTGTTGCAATCGCTCCAAAAAAAGTGGTGAAAATTTGCAAATAACAGAAATTGGGAAAAAGAACGGAAAAGAACGGACGGGTGCCGGTAGCTATGTAGCGGTGATGTTAAAATGGATGTTCATAGGAAGCCTAGCAATTGAAAGGCGGATGACACCTCTGAAGGGGTTCCAACAGGGGGAGAATTTTCAAAGCGGACGCATAGCGGATGAAACAGATGCATCACATACGCCTAAAGGAAAGAAAGGGCGATGCCACACGGATGTTATATCGGATGCAAACCGTTCACTTGCGCATTCCTTCTATTTCGTGCTAACTAACGCTGTTGTTAGACGTAATCCATGTACTTATTCTTTCCTCCCTCTTTCCATTTTTCAGGCTGCAGGCAGATGCTGTGAGTTGGTAGGATTGCCAGAGGCATGCAGAGGATTACAGCGGACGTTTAATGGATGATAAAACAGACATTAGAACATTTGTTGGCTCGTATGCGTGGATTTACATCGTTACACGGGGCAGAAAGTTTATCCATTCACAAGTTTTGTGCAGCTCAAAACTTCTTGCATGGATGAAATCGCAGTGGATGGATGCTCGACGGATAGAGCGTATGAAACGCGTATGCAATGAGTACACAATTGATGCATAGCGTTTTCCAACGGATGGCAAGCTTTTTTTAACGTTTTACATTCTCTTTGCATTCATAAGTGCAGTGGGACCGGGCCTTTACCTTATCAGGGAAATTGATTTGGTTATAAGCCACCCAAACCTATTTGGTATTGGGCATCCAATAGATTAAATAAATAAATAAAATTTGCAGGTCTATGATTCTATGCAACAATTCTGACTACATCTTTGATACGAAAAAAATGTCCTATCTACAATCCCAAAGGTATTTTTTCAAAAGGAAGGAAAAAGTTCAAAAGGAAACTGGACTCTGATTTCTTTTAGGATGTTTCTTTTCTCTTCCAAGAATCTTATCTACAGAAATAAACATTTATATATATGATATAGCCTCTGTTGGGCTTCTCAACACACAGCAACTAAAACCTCATATATAATTAGCAACCCTGAAACATGACTTCCAGTTGTTCACGTTCTTGATTTCCTGCACATAATTATGAATGGCACTGTTATAGTCAAACAGATGATTTGACCTTGTGAATTAAGATCCTCCAAGTCAAAATGCTAAAATATTCAGTGATAGGATGTCACAAGGGTAATTTCCTTTTTGTCAAGGAACTAAGAACATTTTCTCAAGCTCAAGTTCTCAAGCAACAAATAGAATTTCAATGATGGTGTTCATATTAAATATTTCACTTTGTCAGCTTTTATACTCTTCTACAGCTTATTGAAGTGCAACAGGGGAAAGGGTGGAAAGGAAGTCAGGAAAATGAAAAGTGAATACTTATTTAATCCAGAGCCCAGTTTTTGAGAAAAAACATTTCAGCTTCAGTATCCAAAGGAGGCTTGCATGAAGAGAAACATATACAATTATTCCTTACATGAATTGGGACCAGAATTTTTGTTGCTAAACAAGGTACTTGTTGAATGTGTCATGTTCAATTTTATAACTTTTTGGCCATGGATGTTAAACAAATCACTACAGTTATTAAGTAAATCCCACAGTCATTAAATAAATCTGGTTCCTCCATTGACTTTGCTTGTCGGAAGCCAGATGGGGAGGTTATAAATGGTGATCATATGAATCCACAGTGTTGCAACTGTCATAAATAAATGCTGGTTGCCAAGTGCCCACATTTTGATCATGTCACCATGAGGGTTGTAAGTGTGAAGACAGGTCATAAGTTACTTTTTTTAGTGCCATTGTAACTTCAAACAGCCACTAAAGTAATGTAAGTCAAGGACTCGTAGCATCTATGTATGTCAGGGGTTTCCAACCTTGGCAACTTTAAGACTTGTGGACTTCAACTCCCAGAATTCCACAGCGAGTTTTGCTGGCTGAGGAATTCTAAGAGTTGAAGTCCACAAGTCTTAAAGTTGTCAAAGTTGGAGGCCCCTGATCTATGTTTAAAACAACTGGACAATTCCAGGAAAAGATACAATTGCTTCTATTAATGATACAAATAAACATATATTAAAAATGCAAATTGAATTCAAATGATGTTCAATATAAATATAGCACTCCACTTATTAAGATAGAGTCTATAAACAGTTGTCAACTTTGAATTGAAACAAATAACAATTCTTCTGAAACACAGGCCTTTTGCAGTAACTTACAAACTGTCAGCCTTCAAGATCTTCTACTATCGCTTTGCATCTTTTGACTGCCATGAGTAACGGGGGGGAGGAGGGGTTGAATCTGGGAAGTGAGCTGGAGGTGTTACATTTTTTCTGTTGTGTAAAATGAGAAGGGGGAACATACATCAGAGTTAGGTTTCTATTTCTCGCTTAGCTTTCTTTTCTTTGCGCAACTGCAACCCTTTATCAAAATATGCCAAGGTCAATGGACAGAGGCCTCATCACCACCTGAAGATGCCCACATGATCATATTCACAACT
>BHFT01033482.1:0-17029 GCA_004320025.1 Laticauda laticaudata
TTTCTGTGGTTCGGCTAGGAAATACTGGGCATGATCCATTGCTGTTTACTTGGAATCTGACACTGCCGTTAAGCAAACATGGAAATTGTAAATGAACCCTGCAGTTGTTAAGTGTACTTGTTGTTGGCTATGAATGTCTTTTGGCCAGAAATGCTGTTTTCTGGCAAAAACATTGTAAATCATGGACAAGTGACCACGGAACACTGCAAACACTCATAAATGCAGGTCAGTTGCCAAGAGTGCAAAATGTGGTCGCGTGATTACAACTTCAAATCTTGATTATAGGTATCTTTTTCATGGATTGCTATAACTTTGAATGATTGCTAAATGACCATAAGTGGAGGACTATCAACTTAGCTGGATCTGAATTAAAATTACCCTGTTTTTATTTTGGGAATATGGTTGGATCTGTTTGATATTTTGATTTGATAAAGTCAAATAATTTGATTTGATTTGATATAGCATTTGATAAAGTAAACCATAACCTACTTCTTGGTAAGCTAGAAAAATGTGGGATAGAAGCATCACTACCAGTCTGTGACAGAACTACATCTACATGAAGGGACAAGAAGCAACGGATGGAAAACAATCCAGGAGAGAAGCAACCTAGAACTAAGTAGAAATTTCCTGACAATGAGAACAATTAATCAATGGAGCAACTTGCCTCCAGAGGTTGTGAATGCTCAACACTGGAAGTTTTTAAAAAGAGATTGGGCACCCCATTTGTCTGAAGTGGTGTAGGGTTTCCTGCCTGAGCAGGGGGTTGGACTAGAAGACCTCCAAGGTCCCTTCCAACTCTGTTATTCTGTTATTCTATTCTGGAAGACAAGCAATTTTTTAGGTGCCACCAAACACAAGTTGCTATGTTGTAACCTTTCTGAGACTTCAACCACATTGAATTTTACACAAATTCTCTTAAAATCTCATTGAGTCATTCCTTAGCTTATGTTCCTACAGTCCTTTGTAAATGTCACAGACCGACAAAGTGCTTAAGTACTATCATTTATTGACCCCTTGCTCCATTTTTTGTGGCCCCATAAACCACAAAACAAGAGGGAGTTAATGATGAGTGAACTGAACAAGGCAATTGGAAATGCGTAGCTTTAGAAAACAGATGTTTGGGATAGAAAACCAGCATCCCATGGAGAAAACTCGGATGGATTTGCAGGAAGCAGTGAGAGCCAAAAGGCTCAGGAAGGTTAATTAACAATAAATTAATAGGTAAAGGAGGAAAGTGGCTTAACGTTTCTCAGTGCTTCTTGGTTTAAAAATGGGAGGACAAGCATTCTGGAAGTTTTGAAAGAAAGAATTGTTTCCTGTCACAGGAGAGGAAATCAAGCAAGTTTCATTCTTTAAGCCAGGGTCTTTCAAACTTGGTAACTTTATGGTGTGTGGACTTCAATTCCCAGAATTCCCCAGCCAGGCAGCTAGCTGGGGAATTTTAGGAGTTGGAAGACTGCACAGTGTAAGGAAGGAAGAGGAGAGAAAAAAGGAGGAGGAGGAAGAGAAGAGAAGTAGGTTGAAGAGGAAGGAGAAGGAGGAAGAGAAGTTAAAAAGGAGGAAAAATAAGAAGAGAAGGAGGAGAGAAAAAAGAGGAAGAGGAAAATAAAGAGGAGAAGGGAAAGAAGGAGAAGGTAAGGAAAATGAAAAGAAGCAGAAAGATGAGGAGGAGCAGGAGGAGGAGGAGAAAAATTATTTTACAATCATGATTGGAGAAACTGACCATGAATCAATATCCAGAGAGAGGGAAAGTTCTGCTCCGTTGTCTTTTTCTCGAAGTAAGTTAGCTGAAACCTCAATGGACCATTTTCAGACTGAAGAGACGCTTGAAAAATTCTACCAATAATGAGATTTTCCATGGTTTGCTGAATCAATGAATGTGAAAACAGCCAGCCAGCTTTTCCTCTGTGGCTATTCATGGAGGATCTTCTTTTGCTGATAAAAAGTGACTAAGATGTCCCTAAGTGGCTCTAAATCTCCTCTTTGGAGATTGCTTTATGCAATCTAATTAGCTAATTCAATTAAATGACTGGGAAATATTAATTAGTCCATTTGTACACTGGAATTTATTATTGAAGGAATGGGAAAAACAGGTGGAAGCAGTAAAAAAAAAAAAAACCTCCCTTCAGCGCACAAAACACTTGTGCCAGCACACATATGCTTTGCACACTTCATTATCCTCCAGTACTTTAATTTACACTTTCAAGTATTATCTGATTCAGTTGGACTCTTCCTGGCATTCCAGAACACGCCAACCAGCCTCTATCCCAATACGTATAATTAATTTAATACCACTGACCTCTTACTAAAGGATCTAACTATTAAAAGTGAATGAAGCCAAACTAGTTTTAAACCAGTTATACCATTCAACTCCCTGTTATTTAAATACATAATCTAATTCTGATGTAGGAAGGAAAAAAAAAAGTGGTTTTAAAATATTGTGAAATACTATTATTCACCCATCTAGCTGGGCAAATTTTGGGAGGTGAAGTCCACATATAAAAATAGTCCTCAAACTATGACCACAATTGAGTCCAAAATTTATGTTGCTAAGTGAGAAATGTGTTAAGTGAGTTTTGCTCCATTTTATAACCTCTGTTTCTTAATTTTTTATACTGCTGCTGAAAAATTCTAATGCAGTGCCACATTTTTAAGTGAATCACTGCGGTTGTTAAGTTAGTAACACAGTTGTTAAGTGAATCTGGCTTCCCCATTGATTTTGCTTGTCAGAAAGTTGCAAAAGCTGATCACGTGACCCTGGGATGCTGAAACGGTTATTAAGTGTGAAAAACTTAGGACTTAAGTCCTAAGTCACTTTTTTCAGTGCCCTTGTAACTTTGAATGGTCACTAAACAAACTATTTAAGTCAACTATTTAAGTCCCTGTGTTAGCTGGGAAATTCTGAGAGTTGGGAAATCCACACATCTTTAAGTTGCTAAGTTTGGGAAACATCAAATTCTTACAGTATTAAGAAACAGTTTAACCAAACCATTAAAAAAATAACCAAGATAATGACTATTACAAAATATGGGGTATCTGATATGATTGGCTGAAGAAAAGGTAACATCTGATAATCGGACAAGTTAATGAAAATAAGGGAGACGTGTAAATAATTGCAAAGTTTATAGAGAATTAAAGACACTAAAAGGACGAGGAAGTTATTGTAACAAGGTAGAATACATCAATGATAGGAAAATACAAGTGTAACCAGCGCTTAAAGCTAACTGTAAATTGTGTGTGTGTGTGTGTGTGTGTGTATGTATGTAGGTTCATTGGTTTGTTTTTAATTGCATAAATGTTTTTTGGTTTTTTTTAAAGAAGAAACATCCTTTTCAATGAAAAGCCGTTTAATAACTCATATGGATTGTTAGTTGTTCTCATGATCTGTGTGTCCGCGGAAATATGCAGGGATTGAGAATGTACCAAAACTGACAATCTATACATCTACACAATGTTGCAGCTTATGAAACAAGGGTTTTATAGGGGCACTCCAGGACACGAGCATCACTCCCAACCACTGCATTCTGGACTAGGTGAAGCTGCCAGGTGGTCTTCAAGGGCAGTCCCAAGTAAAACACCTTGCAGTAGTCAAGTCGTGTAGTGACCAGGGCATGGAATGACTGGTCCCAGACCTAGAAAAAGATGCAGCTGGAACACCAGATGAAGCTGAGCAAATGCATGTCTGACCGTAGCTGTCCTCTGTTCACTGAATAGGAGCTACGAGTCCAAGAAGACACTAAAATTGTGCACCATTTATTCAGGCACTTTTCCTTTCATGAAGGTCAGACAGTGAACAGCTCAGGCCTCACTTCCCAAAAACGCTGTGTTTACAGTTAGCTTTCCTGATCTTGGCATGGAGGACTCAAGTTGTTTTGGGGAGGAATCCAGCACAAGACAGAACAAGACAAAAACATTTCACTCCCAACATCGAAGGAGAGATCTTGTGCGTTGTTGGCTCCCTCTACTGCTGCTGCTGCAACCTGCAACTTGGATTTGTCCCAAGGAGAATTTGGGGTATAACAGAATAAAAGAATTGGAAGGGACCTTGGAGGTCTTCTAGACCAACCCCCTGTTCAGACGGGAAACCTTTTTCAATTCTAGACAAGAGGCTGTCCAATCTTTTCTTAAAAACCTCCATTGATGGAACAACCACAATTTCTGAAGGCAAGTCATTCCATTGATTAATTGTTCTCACAATCAGGAAATTTCTCCTTAATTCTAGGTTGGATCTCTCTTTAATAACCTTCCACTTCTTACTTCTTATCCTGCCCTCAGGAGTTTTCATGAATAGGATGGCCCTATGAAAATTTAAACATTTAATTTCAGTTCCACACAAATGTCCAGATTCAAATGATCATATATGCAAAGGCCTCTGGAAAAGCCTATTTGTCAGGAATGGTGAAAGGAAAGAGAATGACCAGTAGCAAGGTGGAAAGGTTTGGAAGAAGGATCAGGTTGGAGACAAATCCTCTTGAAGGAAACTTCATTTATATGTTGACTCACTAATGGCATATAATCAATTTCAGCCTCACCAGAGGCCTAACAGCTAGTCCTCATTTAGCGATTGACTTGTTTAATGCAGTTATGACAGTGATGAAAAGATAACTTTGTGACTTTGCCTTGAAGACCTTCTCAGGTCTGTAAAACAAAGAAAAGCCACAGTTTAAGTTTAATTGAAGTTTCAGTTAGCAACCGCTCTGCTTAATGACAGAGTTGCCAATGTCAATTGGGTTTGCTAAATGGATCGCTATTTCTATTTCTAAGTTAAGTGAGAAGAAAAGGAAGAAACTACGATCCTCTAACTGTTGCTAAGCTATGAATAAGAGTCAGGATGGATTGGTGGCAAAGGAAATGACCTTAGAAACTTGGGTTCAACTCTAAACTTCAACTATGAAAGCTACTGGTGTGTGTGGACTTCAAATCAAGCTGCCAGGGGAATTCTGGGAGTTGAAGTCCAGACCTTGTACAGTTATCAAGACTGAAGAATACTCTTCTACACAGCAAAGGAAAACTTGCCAATTGTCCAAATAGGTTGACATCTGTTTTATATTTTCAAGACAGGATTTCCTTTAAAAAGCAAGGGGTTAGCACAGAAGTTTGTGGCACTTGGAAACCAGAACTCCTTGAAGAGACCAACAGCCAGGAAAGACGGATCTTTCTGAATCAGCAATGGATCCCAATCCCCTCCTCATGGGAAAGAACTCCCCCAGTCTTTATCTAGGTCATTTTCCCACCCACCTTAACCCTAAATCACTCCAAACATCCCACAGCAATTGGTTTCTTAGGGATATTCCTAAACACATCTTTGGAGGATGAAACTGTAGCTTCCTTGGCATCTTTGCAGAAATACACTAAATTTCTGCCAAGTTAAAATATCACCTGTTTGGTCACCAGAACCCCTGGTGATGCTCTGTAGTCAGCTGCTCCTAGCAACTACTTCCCCAGAAGTCTGTGTATCACTATGTTTGTGGTGATGTCACTGTTGTCATGGCAACTATCAGGTGGTGGACCGATCACCTTCTCACCGTTAAGGGACCAAGTCAGCTCAGATACAGATAGTTTTCCAAGTGAGAAAGTTCCTGTTCTTTTGCCAAGGGAAGGGTGACTTTCTGAGGACAGGACAATGTCTCAGCATCTTCTTTAAAGCCCTGGTGAGGGCATTGCTAGAAGAAATTAGCCTCTTCATTAATTAATCTGGATGCTCTGTAGTGGATAAGAAGATGCTCCAGAGAGTGATAAACACAGCACAAAAAATCATTGGTTGCTCCCTTTCTTCTTTGAAGAGATTGCGAAGACCAGACTCCTCTCTAGAGCATTAAAAATATCCACAGACCGTTCTCATCCTGGTCATTCATATTTCGAACTGTTACCATCAGGGGGACATTATAGGTGTCTTAAAATGATCACTAATAGACTGAGAAACAGTTTCTTTTCCAAGGCAATAATTGTCTTGAATCAAACAGTGCATTTGTGATTTAGTCCTATGTATATAGTGGCATTTTTAAACCATTTAACTTACTAAATGTTTTAGATAGGTTTTAGACAAGTTGTTGTTGTTGTTATTATTATTAAAATTTTTAAATAATCTGTAGTGTGATTGGGATGTGGTGTTTGGGACACTGTGCTGGAGTAGCGTTCAAATTTCATTGTATTCATGGAATGCAATGACAGTAAAGGTATTCTAATCCCAGATTCTAACTGTTCACATTGTCTCAGTGTCACAAATTTGGGTTTGGAGATGGAGAAAATGCTAAACATTCCTTGGGCATAAGGAAGGTGGGAATTTTTAGATTCGTCAAAGAACAAAAAGTGAGTCTCCCTGAAGTTGACCTCCTCCACGCTCCATGGGTGCTGCCCTTTTCACGGCAAATTTCTAGAAGCTGCTGCCTTGTTTCAGAATTATTTCATGGAATCTCAGATATGTAGCATGTCAGAGTTGGAAGATTCCATTAAGATTGTTTAGTTCAACCCTCTGCCAATGGTGGAATACATATAGTGTCCTCAATAAATGGCCATCCAACCTATGTTTAAACCTGTATCAAAATTGACTCCAATATTTTGGGGGCTAAATTCTTTCTTGGGGAAAGAGGTCCTAGCATTAGAAATTTATTTTTGGTATCCAACCAAAATCAATGAATCTTGTCTCTGTCTGTGTGTGTCTCTTTCCCATCTCTCTATTTATCATTTATTATCTATCTTTTATGTATCTCTGTCTTTCTATCATCTACCTACCTATCTACCTATCTGTCTGTCTCTCCTATCTATTTATCTATCATCTATCTATCATCTATCTATCTATCATCTATCTCTATCATCTATCTATCTATCTATCTATCTATCTATCTATCTATCTATCTATCTATGTATCTATCATATTTATCTATTGTATCTATCGTACCTATCCATCCATCCATCCATCCATTTGATCCATGCATTAATCTATTGTATCTATCGTACCTATCCATCCATCCATCCATCCATTTGATCCATGCATTAATCTATTGTATCAATCGTACCTATCCATCCATCCATCCATCCATTTGATCCATGCATTAATCTATCTGTCTGTCTATCTGTCTATCTGTCTGTCTGTCTGTCTGTCTGTCTATCTACCTATCTATTCTATCTATCTATCTATCTATCTATCTATCTATCTATCTATCTATCTATCTGTCATTTATATTCTGCCTTTATTATTTTACAAAGTGTACAAATGGAGTTTATCTTTATGTGACTGCTGATGACTGATTTGTCTGAATTCCAAGCTTTTAGGAATTACTTAGGAGGAAGCCAGAAGGCATGGGAGAACTCTCTTATTTTTCAGCCCTTCAAGATAGACCGGAACAGGAAACCAACAGAAGGAATAACAGAATAACAGAGTTGACCTTGAGGGTCTTCTCGTCCAACTCCTTGCTCAAGCAGGAAATCCCACACCATTCCAGACAAGTGGTTGTCCAATCTCTTCTTGAAACTTCCAGTGTTGGAGCACCCACTACTTCACAGTCCAGCCATTCCACTGATTAATTGTACTCACTGTTGAGAAATGACTCCTTAGTTCTAGGTTGCTTCTCTCCTTGACGTTAACCTTCTTGAATGTTATTGCTACGTTTATTATAAGGCTACAATGAGAGAATCTTGCACATCCTTATTTTCTAGGGTGGTAGTGACTAACCTTTTTTGTCTCCAGTGCCAAAAATTGCACAAACACTCCTGTGCACATGTTTGCATGCCAGCACCCTAAAGGCAATGCACACGGGCCTCCCAGACTCCCTGCACATGTGCATGTGCCCCCCTGAGCCCCATATCTCTATGCATGTCATGCATCTCTCTCACACCCCCTCGCACATGTGCACCAGATACCCGACAATCAGCTGGCAGGTGGGCGGTGCACACGCATGCGCAGTGGGGCTCTTCCAGACAGGAGTGGGATTCTACCAGTTCGCACCTATTCGCTAGAACCACTTGTTAACATCCTAAGCAGTTCAGAGAACCGGTTGTTAGAAGAAATTACCAGACTAATCCTGTAAGGAAGGCAGGAAGGAAACATTCTGGTGTTGCTTACAGAAACTGCCTCTCCATTAACCCTGATTACATTCTTGGCAGGACTGGACTTCCTGTCTCAGGAACCTCTCTGGAGTTATTTTCTCCTCCTTTGCTGCTACTTTGATTGTGTGGAGGGACTGTTCAAAGTTACAATGGCACTGAAAAAAGTGACATGACCATTTTTCACACTTACAAACTGTTGCAGCATCCACACAGTCATGAGAGGCCAGGCGAGGAGATACGTGCCTCGATGTGAGTGATGTTGAGTTGGCCACTCCCAGCCAATAACATGACACCAAGCCACACCCACCAACTAAGTCACACCCACAGAACCAGTTGTTAAAAAATGTGAATCCCACCCCTGCTTCCAGGCGACCTCTCACATGCTGGCAGAAGTGGCTCTGCATGCTACTTCCAGCACACTGGCCACAGGTTCACCATCACAATTCTAGGAAGTTTTCTCAGATTACGATTTCTGTCCCAGGCCCAAATTCCTTTTATCTGATTGCTGTCTTGATTGCAGATCTTCAGCTCGTTCCTCAAGGTTATTCCTGCTGCCTATTACATCACCATCGCCAAAAACACAACCTGCTGATATTGAGCTCAAACTAACAAGAGACTACTTTTTTTTTAACCAGGAACCCTGAAGAAGGATTTTCCACCATCTCATCCCACTACACTTTTCATTAATCCTCTCCTTCCTCTCTCCCTTCCCCTCGCCCACCCCAAATCTATTATGAAAATAACCGCACCCGAAAGAGAACCTCAGCATGGTTTTTAATGATTCTGCCAACATGAATTCCCCCGCAGGTTCTTTGTTTTTTTGTTCCCCAGGAGGAATGTTAACACTATGATTTTAGAAGACCCTTCCTCTTCCTATGTTTAGGCAGGGCATCTCCAGCTGGCTTGGCTCCAATCCACAAGTTAGAAGCCAAGGTCCAAGTGAGGGGAACCTCACTGGAGCCTCGCTGGAGCCTTGGCTGAGATTTCAGTCTTGGCAGAAGGTAGAAGAGCAGAGAGCTGGCTCTTTTCCAAACAAAATAACGTTGGTGGGTGCGGATTATAATGTTAAGAAGGTATAGGAGGGGAAGGACTGAAGTGCTGAGCAGCTATGAGGGAGATTCTTTGTTAAGGAGATTAGCACCCACGGCTCCCACTCTTCAGTGCAATTTTCTGCAATTGTTTTTGGTGGCGTGATGCATGGATCTCTCTGAGTTGCCTATGCCAGGCACCGACTCAAACATTATTAGTGGCTCTATGTTTATATATTTAAGTGGCTCTATTATTCAGCATTGTATCTGATGATTCTTGACTCTTGATGAATGTATCTTCTTTTTATGTATACTGAGACCATTTGCACCAAAAACAAATTCCTTGTGTGTCCAATCACACTTGGCCAATAAAGAATTCTATTCTACTCTGCAGCCACATAGATTTTTTTCCCCATGACAATCTGCACCAGTGGTGGGATTCAAATTTTTTTACTACCAATGCTGTGGGCGTGGCTTGGTGGTCGTGGCAGGGGAAGGATACTGTAAAATCACCAGTCAGAGATGGGATTTGCCAGTTCTCCGAACTACTCAAAATTTCTGGTACAAGTTCTCCAGAACTGGTCAGAACCTGCTAGTCTGCACCCACCTTGGTCTTTCAGGTCATCACCTACAAGGTCCCATCCAACTCTGATTATCTGTTATCTGTACCATCCAGCTGCTAGTTGCCCTTTTCTTCATATTCCTTCCACCTTTCCCAGGACAGGTAGTCCTCAGCCTACAACAGTTCATTTAAGTGACCATTCAAAGTTACAATAACATTGAAAAAAGTGACTTTTTTTTTTATTATTATTATTATTATTATTATTATTATTATTATTATTATTATTATTATCAAATCCTGGTAGTAGGTCCCTGCCAATTTGATCACACATCCATACAGGTAGTCCTTGACTTATAGCCATTCATTAATAACTATTCGAAGTTGCAGTCACACTGAAAAAAAGTCCTTGCATTTATGAATGTTGCAGCATTCAGTAACATGATCAAAATTTGGGTACTTGGCAACAGGCATGTATCTACCATAGTTGCAGCATCCCAGGGTCATATGATTGTTCATGACCTTCCCACCCGGCTTCTGAAAGCAAAATCAATGGGAGAAGCCGAAATTCACTTAGCAACTATTTAATTCATTTAATAGCAAGAAAGGATGTAAAAATGGGTGCGACTCACTGCCTTATTTAACAGTGAAAACTCTGATAATAAGTTGAGGACTACCTGTACAGTTGAGCCCAAAATTTCTGTTATTAAGTGAGGCATTCATTAAATGAATTTAGCCCTGTTTTAGAACCTTTCCTGCCATATTTGTTAAGTGAATCACTGTTGAGTTAGTGACATGGTTGGTAAGTGATTCTGGCTTCCCTACTGAGTTTGTCAGAGGTTCACAAAAGATTATCATATAACCCCAGGACACTGCAACCATCATAAATATGAACCAGTTGCCAAACATCTGAATTTTGATCCCATGACTATAGGGATACTGCAACGGTTGTAAGTGTGAAAAATAGCCACAAGTCCCTTTTTTTCCTATACTGTTGTAACTTTGAACAGTCACTAAATGAATTGTTGTAAGTCAAGGACTACCTGTGTTCTTTTCTTGATAAGAGGGGAGCTCTTTGCAGTTTTCTCTCTTCATCTTCTACCTCACCCACAGTCTTGAGTTGGCCACCCATCCTATCTTTAACCAGACTTAACCCTGCTTAGCTTCCAGTCTTAGACTAGGTCAGCCAGGTGCAAGTATGACTAAACTCAAGTTCTGCCTTGTTGCATAGCACTGGGCAAGAAACCAAAGGGTCTTCCTTTCGTTTTAACGTCAGCACCTAACAAGCCCAATTAATTAAAAGTTTTTAATATTGAATCGCCACTCTCTTTCTCTTATCCTGAGACAAAGAGTTTGACAACCACTTTTGAAGGAAGCCCAGGGCTTGGAGAAGGAAGGGTAGGAAGTGAATCACTATCTGGAAACAAAATTGAAGAGAAACAGAAATAAAGTTTGAACGCCATTCCCTGAAGTGAGTCCCTTGTGAATGTTTATGATCCAAGTTGTTTTCAAGTGACTATTTTCCTACATCGAAGCCCCATGGTTGTTGCAGCCGAGAGAGCTCCTTAAATCACCCTAACCGATTGTACCCAGCTAATCCTTACATCTCTTGTATTCTCTGAAAGATGCCTTTTTCTCAAGCACATGAAGATCAAGCCGAGAGATAACACTGCAGGCCTGGTTCCTTTATCTCCGTGACAGTTGTGCATAGTGTTTATCTGCGGTTGTGTGTGGAAGGGAGAGAGCTGATTTGGCAGGAAGCAAGGCTGCTGACTTATTTCCACAGAGGCCCTAAGGGGGGAGGGGGGCACACACCAAAGTGGGGCTGGATTTATAAGAAGTTGTGGGCTTTGCAAGGCAGCCAGATTGTCAAGTTAGGGTTGTTGAAAGCCCTGTTTTAAAAGGGGTACAGTCAGCACACATGCAGAAAAAAAACACGATAGAGCATCGGTCCATCTGATCAAATATTGCCTAAATCAAGAACAGGCTCTACAGATAGTCCTTGAGTTATGACCACAATTGAGCCTCAAATTTCAGTTGCTAAGTAGTTAAATCAGTTTTGCCCCACTTTACCTTCTTGCCACACTTGTTAAGTGAATCACGGCAGTTGTTAAGTTAATAGAGTAGAGTGGAGTAGAGTAGAATAAAGTAGAGTAGAGTAGAGTAGAGTAGAGTAGAATAGAATAGAATAGAATAGAATAGCAACAAAATAGAGAAGAGTAGAGCAGAGTAGAGTAAAGTAGAGTAGCATAGCATAGCATAGCATAGAGTAGAATAGAATAGAGTAGAATGGAATAGAATAGAGTAGAATAGAATAGAATAGAATAGAATATAGAATAGAATAGAATAGAATAGAATAGAATAGAATAGAATAGAATAGAATAGGGGAAAAGAATAGAATAGATTAGATTAGATACTGGAATGAAGAATAGAGTAGAGTAGAGTAGAGTAGAGTAGAGTAGAGTAGANAGAATAGAATAGAATAGAATAGAATAGAATAGAATATGGGAAAAGAATAGATTAGATTAGATACTGGTATGAAGAATAGAATAGAATAGAATAGAATAGAATAGAGGATAAGAATAGAATAGATTAGATACTGGAATAAAGAATAGAATAGAACAGAACAGAATACAGAATAGAATAGAATAGAGAATAGAATCGAAAAGAATAGAGCAGAGTAGAGTAGAATAGAATAGAATAGAATAGAATAGAATTTGGGAAAAGAATAGATTAGATTAGATACTAGAATGAAGAATAGAATAGAATAGAACAGAACAGAACAGAAGAGAACAGAATAGAATAGAACAGAACAGAATAGAATAGAATAGGGGATAAGAGTAGAATAGAATAGAATAGAGAATAGAGTAGAGTAGAATAGAGTAGAGTAGAGTAGAATGAAATGGAATAGGGGATAAGAATAGAATAAATTAGATTACATACTGGAATAAAGAATAGAGTAGAGTAGAGTAGAGTAGCATAGAATAGAATGGAATGGAATAGGGGATAAGAATAGAATAGATTAGATTACATACTGGAATAAAGAATAGGATAGAATAGAATAGAATAGAATAAGAGATAACAATAGAATAGATTAGATTAGATACTGGAATGAAGAATAGAATGGAATGGAACGGAATGGAATAACAGAATTAGAAGTGACCTTGGAGGTCTTCTAGTCCTAGGCAGGAAACCCTACACCACTTCAGACTCTGCTTAAAAACTTCCAGTGTTGGAGAATTCACAACCTCGAGGCAAGTTGTTCCACTGATTGTTCTCACTGTCAGGAAATTTCTCCTTAGTTCTGAGTTGCTTCTCTCCTTGATTAGAATCATGTGATCAATTAGCAAATCTGGCTTCCCCCATTAATCCTGTTTATGGGAAACCAGTAGCAAAGGTCCCAAAAGGGGATCCTATGATCCCAGGACACTGCAACCTCCCAGTTGCCAAGCGACTGAATTTTGATCACATAACCTTGGGCATACTGCAACAGTCATAAATATGAAAAATGATCATGTCACTTTTTGCAGTGTCATTGTAACTTCACATGGTCACTAAACAAATGGTGGTAAGTTGACTACCTCTATAGAAGCAGAACTTGCAGAAATTGCAAAGCTGACAAAGCTAGTAGGGGAAAAATGTATACAAAATTAAAAAAAAAACTAAAAGTCTTGTATCAATGTTTCTCAACTTCAGCAATATGGAAATTCAGCTCCCAGGATTCAACCTCCTGGCTGGGGGAACTCTGGGAACTGAAATCTCCATATTGTAATGTGTCTGAGTTGAGCAACAGTCTCGACTTACAACCAAAATTGAAATCAGAATTTCCATTGCTAAGCAGTTGTTAAATGAGTTGAGCCTGATTTTATAACATTTTTTTTTTGCCATAGTTGTAAGTGAAACACTGCAGTTCTTAACTGAATCAGAAGGTCATTAAGCAAATCCAGTTTCTCCCATTAGTTTTACTTGTCGTGAAGCTGGTGGGAAGCTCATGTAGGAGATTGCCTGACCCTGAAACACATTGAGTGTCATAAATACATGGTAGTTGCTAAATGCCTAAATTTTTGAACACATGAACCGTAGAGATGCTGTCGATATGTGATCACCAATTTTACATTTTTTTCAGTGCTGTTGTAACTTTGAATGATCATTAAATGAATCGTTACAAGTTGAAGACTATCTGTACTGCCTTATACTTTTCATTGGAAGAAATAAAGACTGAACTGATGCTTTACGGGCTAAATGTAAAAAAAAAAAAAGCAGGGAAAGCATAAGATGGCAATTACTCAACACAAAAAACAGCAAAGGTCAGAATTCTTTCTTTCTTTCTTTCTTTTATTTTCTCTCTTCCAATTTTTATTCTTCTTTTAATTTTTTTATACTTGTGTTGAAAAATTCTAATGCAGTCCTCAACTTATGACCACAATCAAAACTTATGTTGCAAAGCAAGACAGTTGTTCACTGAGTTTGCTCCATTTTACAACCTTTCCTGCCACTGTTGTTAAGGCCCTGTCACACTGCCCAACGGATGCAAAACGGACACAATGGACGAGCAAAATGTTCCATCCGTTGTTATGTTATCCGCTCTAGAAGGGGCAAAAATTTCATACCTGGAGCGATATCACAGGACGGGTGGGGGAGGACGAGGCGGATTGAAAGCGGATGCGGAACTGAATGCACAGCAGATGGAAGAGATGGGAGCGGATGGCATCACTCGCTAGGCTCTGGGTCGGCCTCAGCAAAGCGGTATGCGGAAGGTTACAGCGGATGCAGAACGGATGCACGCGGATGAAGCGGATGACACGGATGCACATGCGATGCTCACAGCAGGATGCACAGCAATTAATTGCGGCATGCTGGGGAGGATGCATTGCATCAGCCCCGCGGAGTAGTTTAAGGAAGCAGCTCGGAAGCAGGTCACCATTCAGAGGAAAGACTCTCCTTCCAACACATGCTGCTTGCCTGTCCTGCCGGTGCATGATCGTGTGCATGCGTGCTGCAGCCTTGCTGGCCAGCTCCCTGCCAGCCTTTTCTGCCAGCCTCTGCCAAGCTCCCTGCCTAGCCTTGCTGCCAGTCCTCTCTGCCAGCCTTGCTGTCTGCCTGCCTGCACATGACCTTGTGTCTGCCTCCCTGCTCCTGCAGCCTGTCTGCCTCTGCGCTTTCTGCCTGCCTGCGCCTGTGCTGCCTTCCTGCAAGCCTTCCTGCAGCCTTCGTCTGCCACGCTCCGGTGCAGTCCTCCAGTCTGCGCCACCTGGGCCCCAGCCAAGCAACCAAACCATGCTGAGCACCAGCAGAAGCCTCCAGCCATCTGCTGTCCGCTCACGCTATGCACTCGCCCTACCCTGCCTGGTTCTGCTAGGGCTTCTCTGCACGCACGGCTCGTCTTCTGGGCGGGGCGTTACTGCTGCTTCTGCTTCTGAAGAGGCTGTGAACCGACCGAGCCTAACACTCCAGCACCAGCCACTCTCCAAAAGCACTTTGTCTACCTCTTCACCCCTGAGACTGAGCGATCCAAGAGGAGTGCCAGAGACTCATTTTTGTCTGTAGCTTGTTTGTTAATTAAATCTATTTTTGCTTATTCACTACACTTGCTTTAATTGCTTTTTTTAAATAAAGTATTGGGAAAACTTTAAGAAATGGTTTAGCCTTTTGCATGCTTGTGTGGATGGGTTAAGTAGCAGTGATGGGCAGGGAGTACCTTTGGATGGGTAATAGTTGTGGGATAGATTAAACCTCGTCGCAGAGCATAGTGGGACTGTATGGAATGACACCTCGCAGGTGCAACCTTATGGCCTGTTATTACATATATCAATATAATCAATCATCCACACATGTCAAACATAAACATAACTCTTTATTAAATCCTGTTTCATTGTAGGGCCGGACGTCAACATACATGGCAACTCATCAAGTGTGATGAGGCGGCTCAGAGGGAAGACATCGAATATAAGCATCTATCATCTGTTTGCCACTCCCACTGCTCCAGCTGGAGGAGTTGACAGACCAGTGTTTCAGGAGGTTATGCGCTGGCTCTTCCTTCACGTGAAGCTCGTGTTGGGGCTCTGTGCACATCCACAGTATCTATCAGGTTTGCTTGCTCCATTCCAGGCTCCATGTCCGATATGCGTCTTGTTGGAGTCCATAGCCTGTTCCTGCAAGACTGGGTAGCGGGTGGGGATATGAGATTGTGTCAGGATGCAGCAAGCTTCATGATCCTCTCACGGTCCTCTGGGCGATGCTGCATGTGGGAGAAGTAGCTGGAACTGTTGGCTAGGATGCCAAGGCGTTCTCCACCAGCCGGCCTTGCCCTGGAAAAGCCTGTTAGTTGAAGATCCTCTTCAGGGTCAGGAGTCTGGAAGTGTAAGGGCCTCATGAGGTATGTGTGAGGGAGGAAGGTGTCATCCCACGATGAAGTAGGAGGCACAATCTTGTGTGTCGTTGGGCAAGGGGGTCTGGATCTGGGAAGCCCAGAATGAGGTTATTCAGCTCCTCCTTGAGGTGACTGGCGTTGTATCGCCGGGCATCTGAAGATGGCCGTTGCCTGAAGCATCGATGTACATGAACTTGTAGTCAGCATCGACATGGCGAAGAGGATGATGCTGAAGAGACGGCCTTGTAGTTGAAATTAAGTGGACCCCGACTTGGCTGGCGGTTTGACAGTGCCACGTGCTTGCCATCGATGGTTCCAACTGTGTGTGGAAGTTCCACCTCGACTAACACTGCTCTGCAACTTTCTCCATCCCTTTTCAGTGGAGGGGCCTGGAGGAGCTCTCCTTGTGTTCTTACAAATGATGGCCTGCACCATTCTCCGACCACAATGCTGATGGTGCTGGTGTTGCGAACCTCCTAGCCGTACTGCATGCTCTGTAGGTGGTCCCTGAGGCAGTTGGCGCAGAGTGATGCCACTTGAGCCCAGGTTCCAGCTGGGCCGGAAGTTGGTGTTTGTCTTGGTCAATTCTGGTGTCAGCCGCTGCACAAGTTCGTCAAACATGCTGGAGGCTAATCCTCATGGAGTTCTGAAATGCACGACTGTGCTTCGTTTCCTGACTCACATCAGCTTGTTTGTACAGTCGTCTCCTCTTTGGTTCTGGAAACCATCTTCGTACCCAGACGTTCTTTGGCGCCCCTTTTTCTTCCGAGTAGGAGTGATCAAGAGCCTGTAGATGGCTTCGCACTGTTGCAGAAGGATGGTGGCTGCCAAATAGGACTGTTTATCGATCTCATGGGGACAGTAACTGGATTGCTGTGAAGAGGAAGAGGCAGAATGAAGGCTGCAGAGGTCCGCACGCAGGGCGCTGTTCTGAAAGATGTGAGAATGCCAGATGTTGTTGCCCCCTTTTTATAGGCAGTATAGGTGCCTTTGCAATCCTCTTTGGACCGGCTATCCTCTAGCATC
>BHFT01033483.1:0-11542 GCA_004320025.1 Laticauda laticaudata
TTTCCAATGGATGGCAAGCTTTTTTTAATGTTTTACATCCTCTTTGCATCCGTAAGTGCAGTGGGACCGGGCCTTAGTCATCTTAAACATGGCTATGCTAGCTATTGGAAGCTAGAATAATGGTGCAGAAATAATAAGGGCATTAAGGTTGAAAAAATAGCTTCACCAAAAATCTTGATTATTATAGGATAACATTGCCCTATAAACAATAATGTAAGTTAGGCTGCTTTGAAATATCTAAAGAGATCTAGTGATACATTCTGAAATACAATCCAATTTTGTTGGTTTAAATAGTAGAAACTATTTCAGATTAGACTGTAAAATTGTGAAGAAGAAAATGAATACATGCATTTTCTGTGCATTGATTTGGTTTTTCAAAATCCCAAAGTTGGCCGGGGCACAGAGGCAGATGTTCTGTGTAATTCAAATAAGAAACACACTTCTATCTTGCACTGGAAGTTATTTTTTCCCCCTGTAAAATTGTGAAAGAAGAAATAACCTTCACTTAGTCTATATATTAAATTTCTGTGTTATATAACAAAAATCATTTAAGTTTTTAGCTGAAACGCGGAGTTTTGCAGGTTTCCTGACATCCCTGAATATTTAATGAATGTAAGTAGAACTTCCATGTGGTTAAGTATAATTGTGCTTTATATACATTTTAGCTCCTTTGCAAAAGCAATAAAGAAGTACTGTTGTGCTGCACAGTGAGGAAGTAGTTGAGATAAAGAGCCACTAAAAAGAAGTGGGAGAGGAAAAAAACCCATGAAGTTAAACATTCCTGACTGACAAAATGAAATCAATTTCATCCACCCTGAACTTAGAATCTCTGTCTCTCTCATATCTCCCTCCTATGATATGTGCAACCAATTAGATATGTGCAACAGTGATCCCAGTGTTTTGAACTCAATCAATATCAATCAGAATACAGCTGGAAGGGACCTTGGAGGTCTTCTAGTCCAACCCCCTGCTCAAGCAGGAGACCCTATACCAGTGGTGGCCAACCTTTTTGGGCTACTGTGCCAAAAATTGTGCATGCGCTTGCACGCTTACATGCCAGCACCCAGAAGGCAATGCGTGCCCCCCCACATCCCCTTTGCTTGTGCGCAATGCCCACCCACTTGCTGCTGCCGCCCCCTTACTTGCACTACACCTCACAGCTGATTTTTGGCTGGTTTGAGGCCTTTTTTGGCATCCCAAAGGCTTGAGAAAGGCTTCTGCAGGCTTAGCAGGCCGAAAACTAACTCTGTTTCATCACTTTGTTTACAGTAATTGTCCTCACTGTCAGGAAGTTTCTCCTTAGTTCCCCGTTGCTTCTCTCCTTGATTAGTTTCCATTGATTGTTTCTTGTCTTGCCTACAGATGCTTGGGTACATAAGTTGACCCCCTTCTCTTTATGGAAACTTCTCAGTTACTGGAATACTGCTATCATGTCATCCCTAGAGTTTATTTTCTCGAACTTATCTTTCCAAGATAATTTGACCCATTGGAAAATCTTGTGTTGGAAACAGCTTAAAGTACTTTGTAGATTTCCAGTAGTTCATGCAATGTGTGTCCCCTCTGATTCTGTTCATCTCACATTGAGAAGAAAAACATGAAGCTTTTGCATCTGCTTTCACTTGATAAAAATTTCATCTTATTAGATCAGTGTGGGATTCAATTTTTTTTACTACCAGTTCTGTGAGTGTGGCTTGGTGGGTGTGGCAGGGGAAGGATACTGTAAAATCTCCAGTCAGAGGTGGTATTTTGCCAGTTCTCTGAACTGCTCAAATTTCTGCAACCGGTTCTCTAGAACTGGTCAAATCTCTGGCATGGACCAGCCTGTGTTTAGATTCTACAAAAACATTAGCGTTTTACAGCATTATATTATTTGGCAGATTGACCTTAACGATAGCCAAATGTTCCGTCCGGAAAAACGCGAGGTAGACTGGGTTCCACACACAAAGTCTTTATTAGTAACAGCAGTTTGACAAAATGGAACATTAGCTCAAGCCGTGGCACCTTTATATAGGGTTTCCCTGCTGGCTTTGTAAGCCAAATGAACAGGTATTTAGTTTTGCCGCCTTGAGCAGCATTCGTGGAATTGCTTCCATATTGAACCAACCCAATTTCATGGTTTTTAAGCCAATCAGAATCCTGTATTAGGCGCGTCTACCCTATTTTTTATAGCAAAAACCCTCCCCTCCTTGGTTTAGTCCTATCGGTGGTGACGTTAGTCCGCGCAGTAGGTGGGGCTTCTTTTGAATTGGACTGGACTTGCGCAGGTTTCATTTCTGCGGGAAAGACTTCGACGGTTCGGATGGGGTTTCCTGTCTCTCTGGTCGTTCTCCATGAACCGCCTGGAAGGGTGAGTCAGCCAGTTTTAACTTGCCCCTGAGCTTTCTACTAGGCGGCGGTTTTGCCGCTCCCTCCTGTTTTCTCACAGCTCGAGCTGGCTGGCTGGCCCTCGGAGTGATCTTCTCAACAATTCTTTCTAACTGTAAGTCTTTTGTTTGCTCTTTTGTGTTGTCTATTGATATTGCCAACTGTGTTGTAAATTTAAACGGTCTTTATTATTTTTCTCGTATTTCCCCCCCTTTGGTTTGATTTGTCGTTTTTATTAATTGTAGGTTGTATTGTGTTTGTACTCTTTCTATGTTTCGCGGACCAAAGCTGGTTCTATGGGCCGCTTCCATTCGCCTGCCGTCATCTACGGTTAGTCGGATAGGTACCGGGGGCCTGTAATTTGTTTGATTGTATCCTGGAAGCCATAATGGGTTCCCCGGTAAAATTTCTTGCATAGACTAGGTTGGCCGATTTCAAATGTTGCTGAAATGGGTCGGGCGGGAGTCGGGGGGGGTTTCTGGCATATAGGTTTGGGTGCAATCTGTCTAATTGTGACTAAGTTTTCTTCCCATTAGTAGTTCCGCGCGGCTTTTTATTTGATATACGTACTGGGTGTGATATGCTGGAGGTGAGTAGGATTTATATTTATCTTGCGACACCCCATAGTCATTTTTTCTAACCCTTCTTTGGAAACCTGACCATTCTCGTCTGCCCTACCGTTTGCAGCGGGTGAGCGGCGCAGTTAGGGCATTCATTATACCTTAGGGAGGCTAGATATTGTCGACATTGTGTACTTGTTAATTGTGGGCCCGTTGTCGAACACTAGGACGTCCGGCAGGCCATGGTTTGCGAAGAGTTTGTCAGGATTGATTTTATAATGATTTCAGTTGTCGTGAGATGGCATCAATTTTTAACCTCCAGCAATTTGAGTATGCAGCTACGACAATTAGAAGGGTATGTCCCCTTAGTAGGACCCGCAAAGTCAATGTGGATTCGGAGCAGGGCTCGTGGGTTTCCCATTCCTTTTATGGGTGTTGTGGTGGGGAAGGCTGGTTCTTTGGCATTTGTTGCAAGAATCTTACCAGTATTCGATGTCCTATCTGATACCCGGCCACCAGACATTGCTGTCTAGCAAGCGCTTTTCATTTTAACAATTCAAGGTGGCTTCGTAAGCATAACCCGTACCTTTATGTAGTTTGTAATCTTGGGGAGGAATAACTACCGGCACCGCCACAACAAACAACCTTTGTTGAATCGAGAGTTCAGTTGTCTGGTCCAGATAAGGTTTTAAAAGTTCTCAGTTTTTTGATTTTCCGGCCCAGCCTTCTACCATACCAGTTCAGTAGACACGGGCAGTCAATGGGTCCTTGCGGTGGCTTCTGCGACAATCATTGCAGATATTGGTAGAATCAGGGCAATGGTCTCTATCTGCAAAGCGTGGTCATCATCGGTGCCGGGTCTTCCTCTATAGTCGCTAATGGTGCTTATGCTCAATGTGTCTGCATGGGAAATTTGATTCCCGGGGCGATGTGTCAGAGTATAAGAGTAGGCTGCTAGGAATTCTGACCAGTCTAGTCATTCGCGGGGGACCAATGTCCGGGTATTCGGCTTGTTTCCCCACCAAAATTCCCACGTAAGGTTATGGTCTGTGATCTATCAAAAAATGTTCTTCCATAATAGATATTCGTGAAGCGTTTCACATCCGGCGACTGATTGCCAGGCTTCTCTATCCAATTACTATAATTTACGCTCTGTTTTAGACAGAGTCTTTGAATAGTAGGCCGACGGGTGCCTCTTTCCCATCTGGCAATGTAACTCAGCATGGCACCGGCTCCAAACGGTGAGCCACGCAGGTCACCGTCAATGGAAGTTGTTACTAAACTGACGCATAAGAACGGTGTTTGAATGTTAATTAAGTTTTTTATTTTTGGAAGGCTTTCTTTTCTCTATAACCCCAGTCCAAATGTTTTTTATCCAGTAATCCGTGTAAATGGTCCCTATTGTCGCTTTGTGGGGTAGGAACACGTATAAAAATTTATTCAGTCCAAAAATGCCTGCAGTCAGTTTTTTCCTTGCGTTCTGAGTGCGTCTTTAATAGCTTTGACTTTTTGTCAGTAGGGTGTATACCCATCTCTGTCTATTAAGTAGCCCAGCGAATCGACGCGATGCAATCTGAAACAGCATTTTTCTTTTTTTACTTTTAGGCCAGATTCTCTGAATTTAGTTAGTACATCTTTATTCTCTTTTTTAGCTGGGTTGCATCTTGGCCGAAATTAGGACGTTCATCGAAGTATGGTATGACTTTTTATACATTCAATAGGCATTCCATGAGGTCTCGGAAAAACACCGGGGCTACATCACTCCATTGGAGTCGTTTGCATTTGAATGCCCCTTTGTGGGTCAGTATTGTTTGTGCTTCAGCCTTAAGGGGTCTACTGGAGCTGTTGGTTAAGCTTGAGCTAGATCTAGTTTAGCGAAAACTTTTCCTCCCCAAGAGAATGTAAAACGTGTTGGTACGACTGGCACGCGGTATGCGCCTTTTGTTTGCAATGCGTTGGTTCAGGTAAGCATTGTAGTCAACCACAGATTCGAACTGACCGCATCTGGTTTAATTGTGTTACGTATTGGCGTTTTCCCTTTAAGCATGGTCAACAGGTTCTAAAACCCCTTGTTGGTAATTTATTTAGTGTTCCTCTATTTTTGCTTTCAGAGCAAAAGGAACTACATCTGCCTTTAGTCTTCTAGGGGCTACCTGGGGGTCTAGACTAAAGGAAATTGGGGTCCCCCAAAACCTGCCTGGAGCCGTCGAAAACGTCCTGGAACTCTTGGTAGGTTTTCTTCCCAGTCGGTTACGCCACGCGGTCTACTCTGGTCATCCCAATGCCCAATGGTGCGAACCATTTGATGGGCAGGAAGCTTGGTCGATCTCTGTCGACTATTGTCAATGGTAGTACTTCGACAGTGTTGTTTGTAGGTGACTCGGAAGTGTCCTAATTCCTACAGGAATTCGGTTTCCTTGGTAGTCCTTGAGGGTTAATTTTTGTCTCTGGAGTTCTTTGAGTTTGATATCTGGGATCAGTTGTTTGATGGTGTCCCATGACACCAATTGACCGGAAGACCCAGAGTCTACTCCATTTCACAGGATGGCTTCTATTTTTAAAAATATTTTACTTTTCTTCCTGCTTTCCATCTGAGCGCTCCGATAGTGAATAGTTCTGATGTGTTTTCTCGGTTACTGGCTCTCTGTTCCGCTGCCACTTTCTCTTTGGTTGTTTTTTTGGCTCACTTGTGCGGGGGAGTTGCTGCGTCTGTTTGGGCTGTAATTTTTTTATTCCTGCAGACTTTCTCAATATGCCCCCTTTTCTTGCAAGATCTGCAAATGGTATCGAGAATCTGCACTCGGCTCGAGATGGTTTCCTCGCAGCCAGCCGCATTCCGCCAATTTCTTTTTTCGCGCCCTTTTTTGTTGGCGTATACGGCGTGGATCTTTGTCGTCTTCCTCCCCGGATTCTGACGTCTCATCAAAATCTTCGTGGTGAGTGTGTGGGAAATTGTTTCTTCCTTCTGGGCCAAGCTCATTTCATCATTGTTCGCGTTCATCTGTTTCATTCTGACCGTCGATTTTTTCGCGGGCTTCATGGCTGTGGCTTCTGCGATGGCTTCAGCTACGGTTATTTGTGGGTTTATTTAGCAGCTTGCTCTGTAAATTAGAGTCTCTTAAACCCAGTATTACTCGATCCGCATCGCTTCATCAAATTCAGAACTCGCACGCTCCCCCTATTTGTCGGAGGGCTGCCACAAAATCAGCGATGGTCTCGCCTTCTTTCTGGTCTCTTAAGTAAAATTCGTGCCTCTTGATAAGATTTGCAAGTGAGCCTTTAGCATCTTTGGAGCTCTAGCCAAGTCAATTGTTCAAATCTCGGGGCTTTCGCTAAAGCCTTGGCCATTTTGAAGATTGTGGGCCCGCAATGTGTGCAAGAAAACAGCTCTCTTACGCTGGTCTGAGATCTCTTCCATTTCGTTACTTTCCAAATACATCTGGAAACGTCTCCGTAGGATTCCAATCCTCTTCATTGGGATTGAAGGTGCGGGCGCGCATTATTTCCAGCCATTGTCTTCAGTCTGGTTTTATTGGTTGCCACGTGCTCAGTCTCGCACTTAGGACGATCCCACTTCATCGCCAGTGTTCTGTCGGAAAATGCGAGGTAACGCGGGTTCAATAACAAAGTCTTTATAGTTAACACAGTTAAAAACAGAACATTAGCTCAAGCCGTGGCAGCCTTTATATAGGGTTTCGCCTGCCGGCTTGTAGCCAATGACAGGTATTTTAGTTTGCCGCCTTGAGCAGCTTGTGGATTGGTTCTATTGAACCCAATCCCAATTCAGGTTTTTTAGCCAATCAGAATCCTGTATTAGGAGTCTACTATTCTTTATACAGAACACCTTTTTCTAAGAGTCTCCAGTTGGCTTTCCAGATCAAGCAGAATGGTCATGCTACAGATCCCGTCAACCACAGAATGTTGCTGGGCAGGCACCAGAAGACAAACTTTTTCTGCAATGGCTCCTGCTCTATATAACATCTTTCCCTCAGTGATTAGAATGGCCCCAATTCCGTTAATCTTTCATAAGACCCTAAAAATCTGGCTATATTTTAGGGCCTGGGATGCAGAATGTGTTAAGGCTTCATTGTCTAGCTGTATTGCTAACTGGCCAAATATTGGTACCTTGCTGCTATGTATATTTAATCTGGATGTTTTAGTGTAATATGTTTAATTGTGACATGTTTTTTTTCATTGTAAGCCACCCAGAGTCAATGTCTGACATGGATAGCCTTAGGAATTGAATAAAACAAACATGAATAAGTAATTATTTTTCTATATTCACATGTACAGCCCAGACTATATTTATTTTCTTTCCGAAAGAATGGATTCTATCACGTTAAAAAAAAAAAAGCAGCACAACAGAAAATTATTTACTGAGATAGTGGTCTGAAAATAGAAATCCCGTGAAAGCAAAAGAGCTAGAAGGCATGCAAGTTTGTGCCATATTAATAGATGGGTGAAAAAGACATTTAATCCAAATATTTCAGTGCTGTTTTTCAGTTATCCTCCCTCCATATCCAAAGCCCTTTATATAAAAATTACAGTGAATGCAGTAAATATAGGAAGATGTTAAAATAGGTAGAAACATTTAAAACACTGCTGTTCAAATAAATAATCAATAACAATCATTGGAACAGTAGGCAGGAAAAAGAAGATAGGAAAATCAAGAAAAGGTAAGATGTAAATTTATAGGGAAATACTCCACAATAGAAGCCCACCTAATTACCACTGGAAACTTTTTGTCCACAAGATGAGTTGCATTAATAAGAATGCTGCCTTCTGCACTGTGACCAAATTAACACCACCAGCTGGACATCCAGACCAAAATGAAAAGCCAATGATTCCCCAGAGAGCATGGTTCAGACTAAAATCCACCACTACCTGGAAATAGCTTAGTGCTTGATTGTTTTAAAAAGTTGGGGAAAGCTTGTTTTTCTTTTAATCCTCTTTTTCTTACTCTCCATTGTTCAATTAACATTTTTAAATTTAATATTTTTCATGGAATGACAGTCATTAAGACAAGCAAAGTTGAAATTAGAAAGTTAATTTCCTATTTTTTGAATATTGTACTTAAGACTTTCACATTTAACTTGTCGTTCAAAAGGGTTGCATTTTCCATTTCTGGTCAAGTATATTGCTCCATGTTTCAAAGATTAATCTAAGTGCCATTTGTAGATTCTGGAAACTCTAATTCTATGACTATTATGAAAAAAAGTTTATAACAAAGCATAATGAATAAGTGAAAAGATAACATCCAACAAAGTGTTTGAAACAATTCTAACATGATCACTTGGAAGAAACCCCCCAAAACCAAATCCTATAAATTACCACAGCCACATTCAAATCATGTCAAACTATTTTCCAAAGCACCAATAGGTAAGACAAGAAACAATGGTTGGAAATTAACCAAGGAGAGAAGCAATCTAGAACTAAGGAGTAATTTCCTAATGGTCAGAGCAAGTTACCAATGGTATGACTTGCCTTCAGAAGTTGTGGATATTCTATCACTGAAGGCTTTCAAAAAGAGACTGGAAAACTATTTGTCTGAAATTATATAGGGACTCCTGCTCAAGCAGGGAGTTGGACTAGAAGACCTTCAAAGTCCCTTCCAACTCTATTATTCGATGTTTTATGTATTTGTCATTGGAAGAGAAATTTCTATGTCCTCGAACAAATAAATATTTGTGCTCCTAAGCAAAATCTCTATATAAAGATGTAATGAAAGGTCATTTGAAGTAATGTATTTTGTAATAATTTAGCTGAATAAGAATTTTTTTTCCCAGAGGGTATCATCTAAACTTTTATGATATTATCTAATCAAGTAAAAAAGTTTCAAAACTCTATTATATATTCTGCATGGTAAAATTAATGCAAGGAAGAGAATTGTTCATGCAGCCTTCTCCCTATTTTTACAATATTTAGCAAAGATCACTCTCTTATTTTGGATGTCTAATTATACAGGCTTCCTGGTAGAAAACCCTATATCTATTATTTCTTTCTTTCTTTCTTTCTTTCTTTCTTTCTTTCTTTCTTTCTTTCTTTCTTTCTTTCTTTCTTTCTTTCTTATTGAACAGAAACTGAGGGGTTTAGAACTATACAAAAATCTGAGAAGAGGAACATATGTCAGTCTCCAAAGAGATTTACTTTTCACAGAATCTCATATCAAGACATTTTCTTCCTTGTACACTATCTTCTTGATTCACTTTATTTGATAGAACACCTAAAGGGGGTTCATAGTTCTGGCAACTGAGGGTTAATTAATTCTTTTTATTCTTCCATAGTGGCACATTGCTTCTAGATCAGGACCCTTTCTTCATTACTTTTTATTTGTTCAGCTCTTTCAGCCTCCCATAAGGCTGGCATATTCTTTTGCACAGAGAAATGGGAAACTGCATTCCATTACTACTGTGCTGAGGGTCATTAACATTCTCTGAGTCTTTTAGGTTCTCATTTATATGAGAAATGATGCCTAAAAATAGGGGATAAGTGAACTAAATGGCATTTTAAATGGCTAAATTTGTTCTCATTGCCTCTGATACAGGCACATGCTGTTTTTTTTTTTAAAGAACAGCTCTATAACAAATGAATAAAGCATTCTCATTTATTTTCCTTTCTCTTAATTAGCTAAATACAGTAAAAGTAAAGACTGATGTCCAACATGAGCATATTATAGTACTGATATATTAACCATGTGCCCCTAAAATTTTTATTTAGAAGTTGTGCCAAATTCATTGGGAGTCACTTTCTTGTTAAGGAAAACTTCTTGCAATTTTTCATATGATGTAGGCTGTAACACAGCCCCTGTGGTGGCCAAAATGTACCTCACTTGAACCAACCAAATTCTTTCAAGATACAACATAATTATACTAGTTCTATACCTGTGCTTCACTATGAAACTGTGTGATTGGGCTTAGTTTTGGGAGAGGAAAATAAGGGGAAAAATGTGTGCTTCTGCCTACCAGCATCCATTGCTATTCATCTGGCTAGCATCCTGTCAGACTGTGAGAGAGTTGACGGCTGTTTGGAAACTGAAACATGGAAACTGAAACAGTATTTGCTGTGTGAGCAAGAAGGAGACAACAAGGAGCCTGGGTTTGGTTAAGCTCAACTGTTCTGTACTAAAACTGGTTGCTGCTGTGAAACTAAAGGCCCTGTCACACTGGCCGATGGATGCAAAACGTTTGTAAAAAGGACACAGTGGATGAGAAAAATGTTCCATCTCCATCCATTGTCATCCGCTCTCAAAAGGGGCAAATTTGCCATAACAAGAGCGGACAACACGGAAAGGAATGGAATGAGGGGGGACATAGGGGCGGATGCGAAAGCAGATGCTCCATGAAGCTAGGGATGGAAGTGGATGGAGAGATGGAATCCGCAAGCTTCTGGGGGAACCGCAGAAAGCAGACGCGGAACGGAAAGACGGATTGCAGAGGGGAACCGCCGAGCAGATGAAAGCGAAGATGCGGCAGCGGAATGCCGATGGATGAAGTGGATTGGAGCGGAAGCTACATTCACCTCGCGCATGCGGGAGGATGATTGCGTCAGACGCCAGTGGATATAAAGGGAAAGCAGGCTCCCAAGCAGGTCAACATTCAGGAAGAAAGGACTGCTTCAGACATATCGCCTGCCTGCTGCTGCCTGCCTGCCTACCTGCCTCCTGACAGCATGCCTGCCAGCATGCTGCCAGCCTGCCTGCCTGCCTGCCTGCCTGCCCTGCCAGCCTGCCGCCTGCCTGCTGCTGCCAGCCTGCCTGCCTGCCTGCCTGCCAGCTGCCTGCCTGCTGCCTTTTCCTGCCAGCCTGCTGCAGCCAGAAACCCCACCAACATGGGGAAGAAAGAGAAAAGCCTACAAGCCAATCTGCTTGCCAGCCCTGCAAGAAGGACAGGGCCACCCTCACACCCCCTAGCCCTCACTCTGCTTTCTGCTGGGGCTTCTGCAGAGGATCGCTCTTCTGTGCTGGGGCTTGGCTGCTGCTTCTGCTTCTGGAGGAGCTGATGATGTGCTCTCTGGCTGTGTGCTCGCTGATGCTTATCTGCTGACAGGCACGCTGCTTGGAGGTGCTTCTGTGGTGCTTTACTTGCTGGTGCTTGCTCCTGGTCCGTGCTGGGTGCTTCCTGGTCCTGCTTTGTCTCCTGGTCTGCTGGTGCTCCTCGGTCCTGCTGGTGCCTGGTCCATGCTGGTCCTGCTGGTGCTCCCTGGTCCTGCTGGTCCTGACTGGCACTGCTTGGTGCTGCTGTCTGCTGCTGGCTGGTGTGGTGGTTGGAAGAAGGCACCCTACAACCTGAGACAGCCCCCTATGAGGCCCATGTGTCCTGCCAAAGGGAGGAAGAGGCAGACACGAGAATGGGAGAGGAGGCAATAACACATCGAGGAGGAACATCGAGGATTGAGGGCTGGATGGCTGAGAGAGAATGAGTATCTATGCGAAGGGGACACGGACTCTAAAGGGACACCAAAGAAGCAGGTGCTTGGAGAAAGAAAGCGGAGGCCTGTGCTTACACTTCGGAGGTGCTCTCGTCGGCTGGTGGAGCACATGACAATGTAGGTACGGGAAGCTGCCCTGCAAAAATCTGTGGCCAGGCCCGCGGGTCAAGGCTGACGGACAGAGAGAACAC